>BGPT01001381.1:30241-46461 GCA_003297045.1 Symbiodinium sp. clade C Y103
GTCTGGCTGGTGGTGTCCGGCTCTCCGGATCTCTGTCTTCACTTGTCTCCCTTCATTTGTCTCCCAGTCTGGCTGGTGGTGTCCGGCTCTCCGGATCTCCGTCTTCACTTGTCTCCCTTCATTTGTCTCCCNGGTGGTGTCCGGCTCTCCGGATCTCTGTCTTCACTTGTCTCCCTTCATTTGTCTCCCAGTCTGGCTGGTGGTGTCCGGCTCTCCGGCTCTCTGTCTTCATTTGTCTCCCTTCATTTGTTTCCCAGTCTGGCTGGAGCTGTCTGGTTGTCCAATTCAATTTGTTTTGTTTTCCAATTTGTCTTCCATTTTAGTTGGCGGTTTGGTTGGTGGTTCTTTGTGCTTTCCTTCATTTTTCTTTTCTTTCCTGTCCTCATGTGATGACACGACAGAGGCCTTTCCAGGAGCAAATTGCTGAACAATTTTTGAGCTGTTGTTTTGGCTCAGCATTTTTTCAGCAGATTGGTTGTTTTCGAAGCCGACTTCCCGTGGACCGTGTTCAGGCCGGCTGTTTATACCTCTTGAACCGCTTGCAATGACAGGAGCAGAAGTGCTGATATTTTGATTTTTCCCAGCGTTTTTTTAAGTTATTCCTGAAAAATGCCACGGCAGGCTGCTGGCTTTAGCATGGCTTTTGTGGACGATGGCACAGACAGGAGTGGATCTTCTAAATGCAATGATTATGCCACATGGTTTGGAAAATGATTACGCTGCGAACCTTTGAGCTCTATAAGCGTTTGGCAAATGAGTATGGTGAAATCATGAACGAGCTTTGCAACATTTGCACTGAAGTCCTGTAGCGTGGGGCTTTACAAAACTTCAAATACCCATCCTGCAGGACCTTTTTGCACTTTGAATGGTTGGAGTGGCGTGCTCAAAGTCGCGTCGGAAGTGAGTCATGAGCAGAAACACGAGTCAGATTTATTGCAGCCACATGAAAAGGCATTTATTATCATGCGAAAAGAATCAGAAGATAGATTTTAAATTGATCACGATGTAAACTTGACGCGCAGCAAGTTGATTCGAACAGTCGTTGAGATTGACCAGACAAACAATTTTCAGCTATTTGGCTCCAGTTTTGAAAGGCTCAATTTTGATTGCAGGAATGACGAGTGCACACTCCGATCTTAGCCTGTTGAATTCCAGCTCAGCAAAGGTCTGTGCCTTTCCGGTTCGCGTCCAGTGTCCTCGCCTTGAACATTATCAGTACAAAGACAGGGCAGGAAACCTTCAAAAGGGCTGCACTTTCAAGTGCGAGTTGTCTGGGCTTCAAGCAACATCCTATTGTGAGGGTGTTGGCCGGGCAGCCCAGAAGGATCTTGACGCGATGAAAGCACGTTTCACGCATGGCTCTTGCTGGGTGCTATCGAAGGTGTGTTTCGACACAAAGAGCCCAGTCCAATACATATCATCTCCTTTGAAGTTCGCTATTTTGCTGAATGCCCCGACCAAAGCTGAGAAGGCCAGTGAAAAGACCACCAAAGATCTTCCTCAATACATGCAACCTCTGGAGAACCTGTCCAATGCAAGCTTGATCTCCTCGAGTGGTGTGTGCTTTGACATCCTGGCAATTTTGCGAGATTTGTCCCCAGAGAAGGTGGTGGGCAACAACAATCGGGTCAAAGCCACCGCTGAATTTCTTGATGACTCTGCTGGTGCCTGGCATGAATTCATTGCATAGTGTTTCTTTCTGTTGGTTTGATTTTGTTCCCACCTGGCAGGTGAGGGTTGTTAGATTTTATATGATTTTATAAGAGCTATCCTTCTTCTTCTCCTCGTCGTCCTCGTCTTCGTCCTCCTCGCCAGCTTCAGATCGCAGTGGGCACTGCCGGATTTCATCTGCCAGCTCCATATCGAAGTCGACACTGCCGGACTTCATGTGCCAGCCCCAGATCGAAATGGCACTTCGGGACTTCATCTGCAAGCAACAGATCGCAGTGGGCACTGCCGGGCTTCATGTGCCAGCTCCAGATCGCAGTGATGCAAATTTTCCTGTTGGTTTCGCATTCCAAAAAAGCCACCCACAAGTCTACCCTCAACAGCCTTTTTCCTGCAGCTTTGCTACCTTTTTAATTGGCTGTGGGGGGCCTTCTTCGGACGCCAAGCCAGTAGGAAAATTGTTAGCAGTGGGCACTGCCGGACTTCATCTGCCAGCAACAGATCGCAGTGGGCGCTGCCGGACTTCAGCCGCCAGCTTCATATCGCAGTGGGCACTGCCGGACTTCATTTGCCAGCTTCAGATCGCAGTGGGCACTGCCGGACTTCATCTGCCAGCAACAGATCGCAGTGGGCACTGCCGGGCTTCAGGTAGAATGTCAGAATATAAATCAGATAGAATGCCAAACTAGATGCCAGATAGATGTCAAATAGAATGCCAATGTCAGAATATATGTCAGATAGAATGCCAAACTAGATGCCAGATAGTCAGATAGATTTCAGAATATACGTCAGTATATATCTATAAATGCCATGGTGGGGATCACTGGAAGTAAAGTAATTTGCGCAAGGTGCAATTCATTCTTACGGTCACCACAGGGAAACCTGGGTAACTTTTTGGAACCTTTTGATGCCAAGCTTTGTCCCATATGGTTCCATTTGCTTGCAACTGTGGTCAACACCTGTCCACATTAGGTGCGAAAGGAGGTCCTGTGTTGCTTCGTGTGGGAATATGGCAAGATGGCAATGACTCCAACGGGATCATCCAGACTTTGCAACAGGCTGTTGGTCAAGTTGTGTTGCTTCAAGGTGTGCGTTCACTTTACGACAGCAAGAATGATCCGCCACTGGACCTGAACACGACCAGGAATGCCCGTGCAATCGTGGACGCAATGTCTCCAAGAGCCCAAGTCTTGCTCAAAATGCCGGATGCTCGCAAGAACACCGAGAATGTCCAGGTTTTGTCTAGCTTTTCCCTGCGCGACTCAGTCGATTGGAACGGAGTTTCCCAACATTCTTGTTGCCATGTCCTGCATTCTTTGCTCCCTTCTTGCATTGAAGGGACGTTTCAGCTCATGTTGTGTTGCATTGATGTTCCTTCATCGAGCCTGTTGAGAAAGGATGGCAAGAAGATATTCTTTGAGACAACGATTCACGACATGAGTGGCAGCTTGAGTGCTTGGGCATCTTGGCAGCGCAAAAGTGTTTGATTCTCTTCTCCATGGGTGGATTCTTTACCTACATATGTACACTTAGTGCGCAAATATGACACCATGTGCGTTCAGACATGGATTTCTTCGGATTTCTTGAATGTTCCCACTTGATTCATCCAAAGGTAAGCCAAGAAGCTGCTTTGCAGATGGTTGGGGAGGATGGTTTGACATCAGAAGACCTTGTGGCCAGGCACGAAGCAAGGGATCTGGAATTTGTACCGTGCAACCTCAAAGTGGCAAAGCAGGGAGGAGGAGCAAGCGCAGACAAGCACTACCTGGTCATTGGCAAAGCAGAGCCTTATGACTGGAAAGTATCCATTCCTCCAGCAGCGAAGTATGCATTCAAACCGCTCATGGGCCTGAAAGGCGGCCACGGCCGGTACATGGTGGGCAAAATTGCTGTTTTGACCCAGCAGCCTCATTATGGTCTGTGCATTGAATCCGTTCATGATAGAACGCCGCTGCCGGCTTCTCGTGTGTTGGTCTTGGTCTGTGGCACAGATCGCAGTGCCAGCGAACCTCATGGCAGTGGGAAGTGCATCACAACAAAAGTGAGTGACCCATTTTCAGAGAACCAAGCGAAAGCGTTCTTCCTACGCACATTCTGTGATGAGACGAAGGAGCTCGACTTCAAAGTGGATCGCAACTATGCGGTGTGCATGGTGACAGGTGTGAGCGACAAGTTTCTCGACGTTGAAGGCATTTGGCTGATCCCTAAGCCTGATGTGCAGGCGGTGAAGAGCAACATCGAAAGCTTGTTGACTATGTCTCAATATGTCGCCGACCAAGCGCATGGTGTTGTTATTGCTCAGAATCTAGTGGAAACGCCACCAAGCAAGCGTTGCCGTGTTTTGAAAGAATGGGCGTCCAACACGGATTTCCCTGGCTTGTGAAATAATGGGCATCCAACATGGAGGTCCCAGGCTTATGAAACCAATTGCGATGCATTCAAATGCCTACGCTTTACACATGTCCAGCCACACAGACAAATGACTTGTGAGCTTTTGCTAAACCAAAGGGGTATTTGGTGGAACGTGAAGTGGTTCACAGATTTTGCTACTGGGTGATGTGAAGGGTTCCAAAGATGGGACAAGTCTTCATGAGTTAAAATTTGAAGCTGTCATGTTGTCGACACCTTGCACTGAGATAGCCTCTCAAGATGGACACAGTGAGCAGAGCTCTGAGACCTTCAGGCCGGTTCACCTTATGTGGTTTGTTTGCTGAAGGCATCTGGGTGTTGCGCTTGTTTCCAAACACCACGTTCATCTTAATCAGACCAGTATAGCCAAGCAATTTTACATTAAAAGCGCACCAGCTCTTTTTGCATGTAGAACTTTACCCAGGCTTTGTCATACAACCGCGTCAGGTCAAGGAACAGATCCAAAGTTTCTTCTTCCACCAAGGCGCAGATCAACGATGTGCTTGTCAGAGGAACTTGTGCAAGTTGTTTTTGTGGGCGGACAAACAAGCAAAATCGCCTTTACAACTGTTCGGACAAATTCGGACAGAAAAGTTTCAGATGGGATTGTTTGTCACACTAGCTAAATCGTGTGAAAATGAAACCAGGGATTCCAGCAAAAAGACAACATCCATACAGTGAACGTGACTAAGCAAAGAAGAGATTTCCAGTTGTCAAGGCTCAAACAGCAACACCTTCACTGAGACCACCTGCTTCAGTTTTGCAATCATCTAAGGTTTCCTAAAAAAGAGAAAATCTACAAATCAGAAGCCAACCTCAGATTTTATTTGTGATTGCATTGGGTACCACCACTGGATGCAAATGGTTCATACTCCTCATCATTCATGAGAGTTGAGACATGTTGTGACACTCATTCCTCTTCTTCACTTGCCCATCTGGGCCTTGTAGATAGGAGCTGCCATGTTCCAATGCATCTTTGTTTCCTTGCTGGCATTTCTCCTCTTGGCATCCGTGTTTTCCGTCAAGAAACGCTATGTTCTTGTGCCTGCTGTGAAAATAGCTCGGCGTCGGACTGTGTCCCGACGATGCCGCAGATGCCACTGCAGCATGTGGTTATCCACACCAAGGGTGCAGACATATGGTTCGCATTGGAGTGCTCTGCCCTCCCGTGCTGTGCGCATAATAGGATGGCAAATTGGGATATTTCCGCTGCGGTTCTGCTTATACAACAGTGTTTGCACGCATGCTGCTGTATTGTTGATGGCAACAATCAGAAGTGTTTTTTGCAGATGGGTGACGCAACATAACGCCAACTTCAATGTCAATGGCGTGCCTGCAAATTCACATGGCTCAGGCATGTTTGATGTCTACCAAGGTGTTGCCGCCAAAGACATTTGGATTTGCGGCATGCTGGGAGAACATAGGTTTCGACATTTTTGCACGAAAGAAGACATGGATCTGAGGGAGTTGTTGGAACAAATGCTTCCTCTCAATGTCATCAATGTATGTCAAGTGCGTTGCAATGGTAGGCTAGTTCCTGTGTCCACCAAGTTGGGTGATTTGCCGGGTCAGCTACCATTGCTTCGTGTCGTTGCAAATCCCATGAAAGGAGGAGGTTTGAAGATAGACACGTTTGAAAAAGCAGCGCAGATTTTGGAGGAACACCAATCTCATTTTGCTACAAGTGGTCATTTCAGTGGCTTTCAAACATTTTCTTCATTGTGGACAAAGAAACCTGAACGGAATGATGTGAATCATTGGCGTAAACTTGCGTCCCAATGGGGTTTGCCAAGAGACAAACTTTCAGTCATGAAGGCCAAATGCCTGGATCGATTTTTGACTTTAGTCCAAACACATGCGGAGAAAATGCTTTTGGAACTGCCGAAAAAAACAAAGAATTTTTCAGAACATATGCTGTTAGTAAAACCGGGAAATGATTTTAACCAAAAAATTTTGATACCACAGATGGCTATTTCTAAGCTCTTGGACCTTGAGCTGATCGAACCTATAGCACTTGAGATTGCATACTTGAGGCACTATGCTTGGAAAAGCCATGTGCTAGTTGAAACACAGTGGAAATCACTTCTATGTTGTTTGCCGGATGGCCATCAGAGAACATTGCTACAGAGACAAAACATGGAACATTCCAGCAGCGGGTCATTGCGATTTAATGACGACGCTTCAATGGATGAAAGCCAGCCAACTTCTCAAAGCAAAAGAAAGTCTTTAACAGATGATCGCAATGCAGCAGAACCAGATATGCGAGCCAAAAAAAGATGCTCTCCTTCAACCTCCGAGCCGGCTCGAAAAAGAAAACAAGATGATCTTACTGAACCGCCGGGTCCCAAACGGACATCAGTCTTAGAGCAATTATTGTCACAAAAGCATCCACAAGATGAACGCCCACTAGAATTTCCACCAGAAACTCGACCTCCAAACCCACAAGCAAAGCATCTTTATTGGTGGAAAAAACATTTGTTTGCTGAATGGAATAGACTCGGCAAACTGAGCGAGGAACATGGCGATATACGAAAACGTTTATTTGCAGTTGCCAATCATAACACTGACCATGGTTTATCCAAACAAATCCGAGAAGACACCGCTTGGTGGAAAACTGCTCAGCTCAGCTTTCGCCTGAGCACCAGGTCTTGCAGAGCTCGATTTCCGACAGAGTTCTTACATTACGAGCTAAGCGTTGCTGTGTTTCAAGAGAGTTGCCGCATCGGACTGTTGCAAGCCAACAACTCAGTGTCTTGCAATCCGATTCCAAAAACTTTGTCAGAGTTTTCCAGAATCTTACATACGCATGATGACCTATTTCCGTTTGGCATCGTCGATGAACCTGATTCTCTTTCATGGTTGATGCCCTCGAAATCACAATTTTTGCGGCACCTTGCTTTAATTGAGTTGCCATCGATGAGCTATACAGATTTGCCACTTTCAACGGAGGAATTGCTTCTCTTCATTCGGCACCAGAGACATGCAAGAATTGCAGCCAACAATGGTAACTCCATTGTAGCGCCTTTGCAGATGGCAGTGCGAAACAGATTGGAAGAATACGCTGACCAAGAGTTTAACCATTTTGCAAATAAACGATTTCTTTGTGGAAGTGACGACGTGGGTCATTCTATTGAGATGTTGATCAGAGACGCCTTTGAGTTTCTAAAAATGAACAACGTACCAGCAGAATCATTGGAAATTTTCACTTTGTGCACATTGTGTGTGTTTCATTCCAAATTGGTTTCTCGCACCAAAAAATTGAAAATATCACCATGGTCTCCACTGCTTGCTGAAAAAAGGCAATATATTCCCGGCAATGCCATTGAAAGCAATGATGTTTTAGCAATGCACACCCTTCCCTCACACATTGTTTCCAGAAATGGCGCCCCTGATGACCATGCAGCTTTTGCGCCAGCACCTGTAACATGCCAGTTGTGCCACCAGTCTTTGATTAGCATGGAGGCACTACAGAGGCATTGTGATCAAAAACATGGAAGCTATGCAGAATACCGGAAGCGTTTGTTTTTCATGGCAGATACAGCTGGCCACAAACCTTTGTATCCATGGGTCAAGAGATCAATGATCCAAAATTTTTCTTTCTTTTTGACCCATTCGGTACCAAATGGTTCCATAAACGAGTGGGCAAACAACACTCTTCAATCTGCTGTCCCACGACGGATGGAAGCTTGTGTGTTTTGTTGTGTTCGTGACTACTTGGAAACGCGATATGAGGTATTCCTGTATAAAGAACCCACTGGTGTCACCAGTGTCACGAATTTCTTTTTTCACAAGAAAGACAATCAAACAGCAGCTGAACCAGACACTGAATTGAATTCTGATGGCCTTTTCGTTTGCGGAAACACTTTCTGTCTTGGCCCAGCGGACAAAATTGACAAACTCCTGGGGGTACAACGATACGCAGCTTTGATGCCTCACATACCTTTGCACGAGCTCTTCGCATCTTCAGTGCAACATCCAGACCATGAGGATATGCATTGGTTATTGCACAGCCGCCGTGTGTCAAAAATCTCCAGAGATACAAGACCTGGAAGACCTTTTTGCAGTGGAACCGGGGACAAAGATCGAGTCTGTTTTGCCTGCCGAGATTGTGTTCAGCATCTATGTAAAAAAAACCCTGAGATGCCACCCCTAGCTTTAGCCAATTTACATTGGCTTGGGCGAGAGCACCCCATGTTTCAAAACCTGTCTCTTGGTACTAGGCTTCTACTGGGCAAAGGGCGACCGGTGATGCGCCAGATTTTCCTAGGCAGTGGTGCTCCCAATGAATCCTATAAAGGGCTTATTGGCAACACTATTTTGGTTGCGCAAGCGGAGGCGCACACCTCACAAATTCTGCCATCTATCAATCAGTTGCTGGATACATTAGTGATTGTGTTTTGCAAATCAATAGATGAGGTTCGTCACTGCAAAGCCTTAACTGTTAACCGTGCTGAATACCTTGCATGCCTTGAATTTCGCAAACAGGTTTGCCCCTCATTCTTTGATGTTCAGATTGATTCGACTGAACTGGAACATTTGCCTGTGGATGCGGTTCCGGATGCATTTGTCAATCATGCGGTGAGCTTGCCTGAGTCGCAATTTCTAGGCCGTCAAACTGGACCAGGAGATTTGCCAGTTCAGCAGGAAGCTGAAGAAAATCAAGCTGCAGATTTGGATCTTGATCCAGATGATGGGGATGAGCATGATGATGACACCAATGGCATTGATGAAATAGTTGCGGATGGCCATCCTTCCCAATCCCAGTCCAACATCATGATTGGCATCGATTATTTTCAAGACCCAACGCCCGTTCAAATGTTCGAGTCTATGCGGAAAAAATTGGAAATATTACAAAAAGAATTGCCCAAAATTTCGGCTGGTGCATCCCATACCAATTCTTGGGATGATGTGACAGCGGCTGTGCGGGAAAGTCGGTCAAGAAGAATCATGCCGGCGCATTGTCGTTGATGTGCAGGACAGCGTTCGCAAATTGCTGAAAAACACCAAACACTTGGATGCTTTAGCAGAAGGATTGCTAAACCAAGGCAATCGAATTCATGTTGATGCCCTTGCTGTTCCAAGCACAGGCGTGTTAAGTGCTTTTGACCCGCTGACCTTTCCGTCATGTTTTGTCGAGTTTATGTACGGCGACTGTGTTCCCAACTTGCCAAGCAGACCGAATCCCCACGTAACATATCAGCAAATCTTTTCAAGCCTCATGCAAAGAGAAGAAATGGAATACGAATGTGAAAATGACCGTACTCCATATTGTGCGAGAAAAGTAAGCCGATTTGATACTCCAGAATTTGCTGCAATTTTTGGTGATCTTTTACGAAGGATCAAAAACACTGCAGCAAGTAAGATCATCCTTTCAACGGCCAGGATTTGAACGCGATCTTAAAATTATTGCCACTGCAAAAGCAGAAGATTTCCTTCAAGCTCACGTGGGAGAAGGTACCCGAGACATCCAACAAGTGATTCATTCTGAAAAGACTCCAAGGAATGTGCAGGTTGCTTTGAGGCATATGCTTTTTAGTACAACATCTGTACCCCTCACAGAAGGATATAGAACTCGCATTCGACACTACGGATTTTCCATGTCCGTTTGCTTTGGACCAATGACAACATTTTCTACCCATAATTATACCGACACATACAGTCCCCTAGTGTTTCAATTGTGTGAGAAACCTGACCTCGCTGTCACACATGAAATGCCAGAAATGCCAAGTTTGCAGCGCATGCATGAACTTGTCGCTGCGCATCCGATGATTACTGCCAAATTTTTTGTTCTTATGGAGGAACTGAACTTCCGTCATCTACAAGGAGTAGATTCCATGTACCTTGGAGAGCATCGTGTACCTCGTGCCCTTGGCCATTTCAATGTCGAGGACGATTTCGCTTCCTCGGGTGTGCCAGGCCTGGCAGGATTTGTGCTTGCCTTGTTGGAAGCTCTGGAGGCCCAGGGCCGTGGCTTCCAACATGGCCATCGAAAAACCACAGCTGTACCAGGCCCTAAGTATCCAGATTTGAAAAAACATTTTAATGATAATGCTGCGCAGGCATTGACCACATTTCTTGACAATGAAAATGAAAAGGTTTCCCAAAAAGCGGAAACATTGCAATATGAAAATGCCAATTTACCAGGAGAGCAATTGTCAGTGACATTGCCAGCTGAACCATTCACAGCACGACAGCAGAAACAAAGGAGATTTGATGGCTTGTTGGAAAGTGATGGGGTGACTGCAAGACCACTAATCAATGTGGTTCCAGAAGAACCTTTGCGCCACATTGCCAAAGAACGCGCCGATGCCGAGCAATGCAACCGCCTTCCTGGCAACCCTTACCGAGACATTCCGTTGACTGGAGCAGAGCTCAGCAGTCATCCTCGGTATAGACTGCCAGCATTTATGCCTATGGTGACAAAGTCACCACTGAACAATGAAGATGCCAACCACTACTCTCTGGACACGAATGACGCAGGTGAAGTCGAACGTATTCTGGATGAACATGGCTCAGAATTGCTACCATGTGCTTTGCGCCTGGAAGCTCAGCGTTGGCATGAAGCTTTTGCTACTGATTTCCGATTTTTGCATTGTCACACCCACAATCATGATTGCACATTCACTTGCTTGAAAAACATCAAAAAAACTATAGCTGAGAAAAAGAACATGTTGAAGTCTCACCGAGCTCCTGCTTGCAGATTTTCCTTTTTCCATATCGCAGAATTTGCAAACAAACGTGTACGTCGCCGTGGTAAAAAACCTAATCCTACCACAACCATTTGTATTTCACAAGATCCAAATGACCATGGGTTGGTCCAAGTCCCCAGAAACCATCCATTTCGTTCAGCTACTTTGGATGTTACCATGGTGTGCTGCAGATGCAATTGTGACTTCAAATTTGTTATACGCGGGTATCCTTCCCCAACAAACAATGAAAACGGTCCCCTTCTGAAGTGCAATGACACCTTGCTACCTTTTCTGTTGGATGTTCCTCGTGCATTGCTGGAAAAATATATGACTCAGGAAATGCGTCGCTGTGCCTACAATATTGTTGCTATGCATGTTGCTTCTTTTAACACTGATTTTTACATTACCAAATATGCGACAAAACCTATGGAGCATTTGCAGGACACAGTGTCTTGTTTAGCCTTAGGCCTTAAGAGGCTTGAGTTAGAGGAAGAAAATGCAGAGCACCCTTTTGATGAAAAATACAGAGCCAAAAGAGTCACCCTTCGCCTTGCAGCAGCAACCAACCGCTGTTCATGGGTCTCCACAACTGAATTGGCAACAACAATCCTTACAGAAGCACGTTGTTGGTCAAGCCACACAGAAACTCCTTTATTTCTTTCCCGGGTTTGGTTCTCTGTTCAAGAATCGAAAAGAATCTTGCAGGGATCCCGTGGCCAGATCATTGAGCCTGCTTCTGTTCCTATGGATTTCGTAGAAATAGATTGCCCAGATGCTGATGATGGTGATGCTGATGATGGTATTGCTGCTTCTGACAACGCTTCCAACCCGGAAGCAAGCGAAGCAGAAGTGGACGAATCTGATTTGCCAGAAAAGTGCCAAAATGATGAGGAAGTGTGGGAACGTACAACCTTGCGGACAACCACCTCAATGCACGATGATTGGCTGCACAGAGGTCCTTTTCTCCGAGCCATGCCACTGTTTGTTTACGCTGCAAGGGTGCGACGAGTCCCAAAACCAAAGTCAGTGCCAAAAAATGTTCTTCATTTTCCGTTTGATTCGCATTACCTGCTTTCCACTATGTATTGCCAAACCTTGTCCTTGCAGACGTCTGTGCCCAGGCTCATTGGCCCGCACTTGCCATTGCCAGAAGAAGCAGAAGACCACGCTGCATATATGAGCATGCTGTTTTCAACCTACCACTGTCAGGGTGTTGGGTGTTGTGCCGATCCACTGAATTGCCGGCCTCTTTTGTTCGAAACTGTGACAAACAAGACATACAGTTTCGCTGCAGCTTGGAAGGCGAGAAAAGCAGAGATTGACTGCCATGCTGCTGCCGCCCGTGCAAAGACAGAAAAAGCAAAAAAGATCCCCGTGGTGCATGACACCACTATTGCAAAACAATGGTGGGACTCCACCTGTATTTTGCCAAAGAAAGAACGCAATGATCTCCTTCGATTCACATTGATGCAAACATTCGTGCAACAATTTAACATGTTGGACATTGCTGCCTTCCAAGTCTTGTGCGATTTCCTAAATCTCCAGAGTGGTAATCACCCAGAACAATTGACCCTTGAAGAGTTTGCAGCCCTTGAAAGCTCTCTACTGCGCAAGAACTTGTTGCTCCAAAGGATAGCGAAAACCAAACCACTGACAAAAAACAAAGACAAAAACGCTGAAGAATCCGACGGTTCTGCAAGCGAAGCCGAGCAAAAACATGATGCTCACAATGATGCAGTCCCCGCTGATTGTGATGATTTTAATTTTGAAGACGACTTGGAGGATTTTGAATTGCACATCCCAGAAGTCAGGTTTTCCTTGTCAGATTGTCAGGACATCTTGGGGCGAAAACCTGAAATTCAACGAGCCAAACAACCAGGACGACATAGGGACGCAGATGTCCAAGCACAGCAGTTTGCAGAAATCTTTGCTCCTGCAATGACGCCATTGAACAACGCAAAATATCCTTTTCGACCTGCCACACAGTTTGCACACTTGCAGCCTGGTGATGCGCAAAGTTATCAAATGTCGGTGGCAAAGTTGTTGCGGCGAGAAGATGAGACAAGCAAACCGCAGGATGCGTCCACTAGCCAAACGCAGTTGCCTTTAGAGTTGCAACTTCAACAATTGGAACATTTGATTCGCAGAAATGAAACCCGCGAAGACCAATTTGCTATCGGGATCGATGTGCCTCTGGCATGGCGAGGACCAGCAGAGTATGCCAAAGACTTGATCAAACACTTTCCTTTCAATCAAGAGCAGATCGATTTGATTGCATTACTTGTGCTACCCCTTGAAAAAGCCTGGCAGATCCGAGCGAACCAGGAAACGTATCAGCTACCGAATGACCTTGGACTGGTCAGAGTCCTTTTGGTAGGGGGCGGAGGATGTGGGAAAACAACAATCGTATTGAAAGTCTTGAAACCATTACTAATGGTCTATTTTGGACACAATGGTCTCCAATTGGCAGCACCTAGCAATAAGGCAGCTAGGCTCATCGAAGGAAAAGCAGTGCACAATTTGACCGGGCTTCGCAAGGGTGATAGTTTGAAGACATATGACCTGAACTTGTCCAAGCACAAAGACCGCAAAAAACTAGATGCCACCATGGGTAGGGCTGGTGCCATTGTTTTGGATGAATTTAGTCAATTGCAAAGTACTTTATTTCACGCAGCTGCTTTGCGAGCAACAGCCGCAAGAGCCGAAAGGTATCACTTGAACCTTAGTGATTACGCGCGGCCATATCAAACATTTGGAAGAGTGTCTTTTCTTCTTTTATGTGGGGACCATCTTCAACTTCCACCAGTCCCAAAATCTTCTTCTCTTCTGTCCACTCCTCAAGGTGGCAGCTCAGAGCACAAAGCGGCTATAGCTATTTTTACCAACATCCCAAAGGTGTTCATGTTGGAAACTGCCATGAGATTTACTGATGACCTCCTGATCTCTATTCTGAAAAAAATGAGAACTAAAGGGGGATCAAAACTAACCGACACAGAATGGGCAGCTTTGTGCCAAACTAAAATTGAAAATTACAAAAACGATTTGGAATCATCCGTGCTGCTGGAAAAAAACCAACGAATGGTATCACACATGTTATCTATGGAACATTGTCAGTTTAATAGCTTTTGTTCGAGTGCGCAGTGCTGCACGTTTAGCTGGCAAAACAATGTTCTATGCGCAGGCCATTGATATTCCCGACAAGCCTCTAGAAACAGACCATTTCAAGCAGTTGCTTGGCGTTGCCAATTTGTCAACAACTAGCAAGCTGCCAGGTTTTAATTTGTTTTTTGTCGGGCAGAGGATTCGCCTGACGAGACCTGTGTTGCCGCCATGGGCCGTGCAAGACTCTACTGGCACAATCGTTCATATTTCTTTCTCAGAATCTTTGCCAGAAGATCTTCCAGCAGAATGCCTTGTTCGAATGCCCAGAGCCATCTATGTGAAGATGGACGATCTGACCCTTGAGTTTCTGCCGCCACATCCCTGCCCCGACCATCTCGTGTTTCATGAAACTTGCGACCGTTGTCTTTCCTTCCCTGGCATCATTCAAATCTTGCCGCAAACACAGGCATGGTCGCATCAATGGTCGGGCAGTGGAGGTATCTCAACTAGGGTCAAGAGAACATCTTTTCCTATTTGGCCCGAGCTGGCTTGTTCCCTTTACACGATGCAAGGGACGACCGCTTCTCCGGGCATGGTGGCCCATTTTGAGATGCCAAGAAGGACTTCCGCAGATGTTCGTTTCCTCTGTGTGTATGTGCTCTTGTCTAGAGTACGTAGTCTCAGCGAGTTAATAAGCATCGGCCTGAATGAAAAGATTCGGGAAGTCATCGAAGGCGGGCCACCTGAAGAACTTTTAGAAGCTTTTGATGCCCTTTTCGGCGAAAAAGCAGAGTCCACTCGCCAAGAAGCAGCAAGTGCACGCCAACAGCTTGGTTGGTAAGTTGTCCATCAGCACCATTGACAGCAACTTTTGGAAAATGACTCGCCATCCCCCTGGTTGTTCCCTTCGTAAAAATCAGAATTTCAAAGACCAACAACGACTTCAGGAAAATGCGCAGCTATTGGGCCGCCAACTGCCTCTGTGTGAAGCAGGCTACGAACCGAAACCGTTGAAGCAAGCAAGCCATAATTTCTGCAAGACAAATCCACGGTTTTGCCTTTGCCACAGTGTTCCCCCCTATTGCTCCATCTTTGTGACAGATTTTTTTGCAACAAGCAGCTGCAACACCTTACGCTGAACTGCATTGAAAACATTCCTATGATACAAAGTTTGTGACAACAACAACTTCAGGAACATGCTTCGCCATTGGCCTGTTCACTCCCTTTGGGCGAATCGCGTGGACAAAAGTTGACACTAACTACGGGAAAACACATAGCCATTGGCAACAACAACTTCAAAAAAACCTGGGCTTACCTCCTTGCAATTTGCCAAGCCAGCGCGCTGTGAAACATGCCAATGGATTTGGAATTCTAACACACCTTTTTTATGATTGCTTCAAACGCACAAACATTCGACTGATCCCCAAGAAATAGTTTCAAAGCAGGAACAGAAACAAAGGTGCCAGCACTTGCTTTAAGGTGCATAGCCATCAGGCTTTCCGCTGCCATTGTCTTACGCAGGATATCAACATAGAGCATGGTCGCACTTGCAAAAAAACGTCCAGTTTGCTTGCTTTTGTGGTGTGAGAAACCAATAGCATCACAACTGTTCACGTTTACATTGGACAAGTGATTTTGCTTTTTGCAATCGTTCTGTGGGACACTTACCATCAAATCCAAATGTTTGATGTGGAATGGTATTCGCATAAGATCGTTCCTAACAACAAACCTAATTTTAAAATGCTGGCATGACCTTTTTTGTTCTTCACCTGGAAGTTTACAAACATACTGTTGCCCCTGCTTGGCAGGTGCAACCATCCATTCTGAGCAGTCAGACAAAATGTGCGTGACGAAAACCCGCTCTGATTTGTCGATGATTCGCATTTTTTCGACATTGCCTGAAGAAATGTTAACCACGCAGGTCCTCTCTTGGTGCATCATTGATTCCCACAATTGATGTTATGCCAAAAATTTACCAATACAACGGTTAATCCATCCCAGAACCATGCGTTTTCTACCGCAGCATCAATGCATCTTGTGTTACCATATCATGTTCAAAAACTGTTTGGGGTCTACGGGGGTGTAATTTTCCAACTCTTCGCAGCAAAGCCAAGCTCAAATAATTTAAGATTGCCTGGTAGGCATGTCAGCTGCAAATGCTTCGAACAGGGTGCTTCCCCTATAGTACGAGATATTGTGGTCAACTGCGCAATGCCACACATGTGCTTGTTCACTGAAGCAATTGAAACATAACAACTATGCCATCATCATTCACTTGGACAGATGACCGCAATATGCAACCCACAGCACCACAGAAACATGTAGCACAAAAATGACTTCCCCTCCAGGACA
>BGPT01001381.1:65568-81621 GCA_003297045.1 Symbiodinium sp. clade C Y103
AACTAGCCAAAAGAGTTGACGCATTCACATGACATGACCCCAATCCCAATGCCCAAGACAAGTCAGTAGCACCTGTGTCAGTGACCTTCACGATGAAGAGGTGTTGATCAAGTTCATGACGAAGAGAAACCAAGAGCAGCGGCGGGGCAAGACGGTGGACAAGTAGGGAAACAAATTGTAACTAGTAAGTATGGTTTTTTGTGGACACANAGTTCATGACGAAGAGAAACCAAGAGCAGCGGCGGGGCAAGACGGTGGACAAGTAGGGAAACAAATTGTAACTAGTAAGTATGGTTTTTTGTGGACACACTTGTCACCATTCCCAATTTTTGTATTGGGGATATGTTAAATTTGCATATGCATATGATATGGGATCATCAATAATCAACCAGAGGATATCAAATATTTTTAATTTTAACTATTCATATCATATGATATCATGTGAATATATAGTTTTAAATAACATAAACTGTCTAGAATTCAAGATGGGNGAGGATATCAAATATTTTTAATTTTAACTATTCATATCATATGATATCATGTGAATATATAGTTTTAAATAACATAAACTGTCTAGAATTCAAGATGGGACAAGACAAAACTGTAGCTGCAAACAGTTGATTTAAAAGAGAACAAACTCGTTGGGGACGTGATTTTGTTCGATTAAGTTTCCTTGTTTAAAACTTAATTTTTCTCAAAATTTCTCTTTTTTCCATGTTTTTTCATATTTTCTCATTTTTNTTGGGGACGTGATTTTGTTCGATTAAGTTTCCTTGTTTAAAACTTAATTTTTCTCAAAATTTCTCTTTTTTCCATGTTTTTTCATATTTTCTCATTTTTTCTCATTTTTTCTCACTTTTCCCCATGTTTTCTCATGTTTTTTCAGCTTAAAACTTTTTAAAACTCAAAATTTCTCAATATAACTCTTGAAAAATCCTACCAGATCCAGAACCTACCCGATCCAAGGTAGCACATTACAATTGGTNAAAACTTTTTAAAACTCAAAATTTCTCAATATAACTCTTGAAAAATCCTACCAGATCCAGAACCTACCCGATCCAAGGTAGCACATTACAATTGGTGATGAGAGGGGACAACCTGAAGTCTTTCATATCCAACTGGGATCAAGTGTTGGCCGGGATTTCACAGATTCCTGATGAATCCGTCCTTGAGACTCTAGTCTACAAACAAGTGAAGACTTTTAAGGCCATACAACATGATATGAACGAGTACCATCGAGCCATTGAAGGCGATGACAAAAGAACGTGCAATTTCCTTGTTTCTGCTGTACGACGCCATTTGGACCGTGAACGGCTTGAGACGAATCGTGATCGAGTTGCCAAAGGTCTGTCCGGTGCCGGTCGAACCTCCGCACCAGCTGTCGAGGGAAAGACGGGCTTCATTCCCAAAGGGTATTGTGTGGCATGGAATAAGGGGAATTGTACCAAAGACAACTGCACGTACAAACATGAGGTTCCCAAGCCACGTGACAAAAGCCGTAAGCCAAGCGATCCCAGAGGTCGTTCATCAGATCGTTCCAAGTCTCCAAAGGGGAAGGGGAACAAGACAAAGCAATGCAAGTTTTGGAAACAGGGCCGTTGTGATCGTGGGGAGACCTGTAAGTTTTCTCATGAGGGTCCCGCAGGAAAGCCTAGACAAGCTACACCGGCTCGTTCAGCCAGTAGCAATTCCAAAGGAAAGAAGTCTAGTCGAAGTCCCAAGCGTAAGAACTCTCGAAGTCCTGGGAAGAAGAGTCCCCGAAATTCCCGATCACCCAGCTGCTAGTTCCAGCAAAACTTCCCCAGCTGCCGTGTGTTTGGTTGCATCCATGCTTGCATCCGTGTCTCAGGCAATGTGCATCCCTCAGCCTAGGATCTGCTGCCCATCCATTCGTTTTGACGATAAGCCGGATGTCACCAGGTTCAAAGCCCGAGGGAACTTGAGGCTAATTGGAAACAATGTTACCATGGGTAAAACTACTTTCCCATGGGGTCATCCATTTGAATTTGATCAAGATGCTGTCAATGATGCCGCTTTGGTTGGCACAATGCTGGCAGGATCAGTTTCCAACTGCCTTCAAGGTTTGAAATGCAAATGTGCCTATTTATGTGACACTGATTTTGGGCGTGATCACTGTATCCCTAAGGGAATCACGGCAACCCCTGCGGAATGCCAAGATTGGATAGCTGATACGGGGAGTGCTCAAGATTTGGTCAATGATAGGGAACTCTCTGATGACTATGGCTACTACTCGGACAACCCAATTCGAATGATCACTGCTAACGGTGAAAGTTCATCAGCCAAACAAGGACGAGTATTCGTGCCAAAGTTGGGGAAAACTATTGATCCATATTTGGTCAAGAGTACACCACCCGTTATTTCAATTGGGATGCGTTGCATTGATGACGGCTATGATTTTGTGTTGCGAGGATCAAAGGGCGAAGACCCATACTTGAAAAAGCCCAATGGGGAACGAATTGAACTGGTTGTCAAAGATTATGTACCCTACCTTGCGAATAATTCAACCAAGATTGCAACTCCTTCAACCATACGCAGACCAAGTGTGACCCTACCGGCTTTCGAAGAGGCGCAACAATCCCCTGAGCCAGATGGAGAGATCGAGATCATTGGTGACGAACCCATCGAAGCTCTGGAACCCCAGCCTGTGGAAATGAGGGCTGTTGAGAATGTTGATGCCGAGCGGGAGGTTGAGCCACCTGATGAACAGAAATCAAGAGGTAGTAGCAGTCATGTCCAAGATGACAATGTTGAAGAGAAGAGGTCTTTGGGTGAGAAAGCATTGCGTGAAGAAGCTAAGTCAATTCAGCACATGCTCACTCATGTTCCCAAAAATCCGTATTGCGACATTTGTCAAAGGGCCAAGATGTTTAAAACCACCCTCTTATGCTGTCGGAGGCTCAACCAAAGTCGATGCCGAAAATTTTGGGGATCACATTACTGCGGATGTCCTTGTTACCAGGGATGAGGAGGAAGTTGGAATCGATGACGAGAAAACTGCTCTGGTTGTGAAAGACGTAGCAACGGGATTCATGTATGTTTACCCCAATGCGAGAAGGACCACAAGCTCAGCCGTCTTAGCTATGAAGCATTTGATTGGAAACAGTGAAAAGATTGGAGTCTTCTACAGTGACAATGCACCAGAATTGATATCGGCCATGAAAGTACTGAACTGCCGGCATGTCCTAAGTAGAGACTACATTTCCCAATCCAACGCCAAAGCCGAGCGTGCTTTTAGGTCCGTGCTGGAAGGTACTCGTGTTAATCTGCTTCAAGCTGGCTTCAACCATTGGCATGGGCCACATGCAGCTAGACACTGGTGCTTTATGCAGAATGTTGTCGCACGGGGGGGTGAACCAACACCATGGGAGATGAGATTTGGGTCAAAGTTCGACGGACCTTTGTTTCCTTTCGGTTGTCTAGTCGAGTACTGGAACGGCCCTAGGAAGAAGAACAAAGAAGGACTTCGTTTTGATCCCACGTCTAGTTCAGCTCTTTTCCTTGGCTACGCCATCCACCCAGAGTTCAGTTGGAGAAAGGAATTCATGGTAGCACCGACGAAGAACCTCCTAGAGAATGAAGCCAATGGTACTGCCGAAGTATTAAGGGTTCTGAAGGTCATCAAACTTGAAGACAACAAGTTTCCACTCCAAGGTCGTTCAATCTTCGGGAAACATGACCCAGGGCAGGATGAAGCTCTGGGGAACCATGAGCCGACTTTGGAAGATCAGGACGCCAAACCAGTCATTGACCCTTCAGAAGAGGATGACTCCCAACCATCAACTGCGAACGCACTGCACGATGAGAAATGGGTAGCCTTTCTTAATCACATCAAGAATCGGGAAGGGTGGTATCAGTATGCTGGGTGTCACGTCAACATTAAGGAGAATTCTGAGTCCTATGTTAAAGGAAATGACACATTTGACATCGAAGATTTTCCATACCGAGCCACTTGCCACAGAAAGGATGGAGCATGGTTTATACTTGATGAGAACTTCATCATGCGGCCTGAGTATGACAATCCCGAAGCTGCGGTGGCTACCTGTGAAGTGATGGCATCCATTTTCCACAAAGAGATTTCCGTGAAAGGAACTTTCCTGTGGTGCGTGATGAGGATTTGGAAGTTGCCCCCAAAGAAGGCGATGGGAAAGAGTTGATTGAGGTCATAAACCCCAAAACTGGTGAGGTTGAAAAGATCAGAAAGGATGATCTTCAATACTACAGTGCAGATGCTTTCAAAACAAGGAGATATAAAGGATCAAGCAAACCGATGGATATCCCAGCATTTGTGTGGCAGTCGATGTCTACTAAAGCCAGAAGAGCAGCCATCCGAGATGAACAAAAGAAGATTGCTGAAGATGAAGTTGAGAAAAAACGTAAGGCTAGAGCCCGAGAACAACTTGAGAAGCTAGAGAAAAGTACCAAGGGTGTTGCTAGCATTGTCAACGAACTTCATGAGGCATATCAAAGTGAGGATGAGATTCCTGCCATGCCAACATGCAAGTACACACAAGAAAGACATAGGGTGAAATGTGCCAGAGTGAGCATTAGAAGCGGTGAAAAGATCATCAATACTCTTGTGGCCCGGCCAGTCAACAAGAAGGAGATCCGTAGTAACCCCAAAGCTCAAGAGTCGCTTGACATTGAATGGAATAAGCTTGTCAAGAAGACTGCCTGGTTATATGACACAGTCTCAGAATGGAGTACTATTTCGACTGATGCCAAAAAGAAAGGTAAGAAAGTTCATGTTGGTAAAGTGTTTGAGATCTGCGTTGAGAAAGGTAGCGAACTACCAGAGGGACACAAGCTTAGGAAATTTAAAGGGCGGACAGTGTTTCAAGGCAACAATGTCAAAGATGAGAATGCTGATGTAGCCTTATTTTCCGAACTTGGGTCATCTCCTGCGACAATGGAAGCAGGAAAATCGGTAGATGCCTACGGATCTCAGCCCGGATATGTAGAGGAACAGAATGACGGTGTTCAAGCCTACACTCAAGCATTGATGGAAGGAATTGAAACATGGGTGGAACTCCCAATTGATAGATGGCCAACGGCATGGAGAAACAGATTCAAACGTCCCGTCGTTCGACTGAGGATCGCCTTGTACGGACACCCTGATTCGGGGGGCCTGTGGGAGATCCATTGTGAACGGATGTCAGTGGAAGTTGGATTTATCATGCCTGACCCGGAAGGGTGGCCGTCAGTGTTCTACCATCCTCAGTTCAATTTGCTCCTTGTGGTGTATGTAGATGACTTCAAGATGGCCGGTCCTAAAGAACCTATGTCCAAGGGTTGGCAATTGATTGGATCCAGAATCGACATGGATGTCCCCACTGACGTTGGTCGATATCTAGGATGTGATCATGTACGAGAAGTTCAAGTCATGCTTACCGTTCATGATCACCCCTTTGCTTACCTCTTTGACAAGTCACTGCCTGACCCGGCCGCAAAGGATGCCACCGCCGCGCAGAGGACTCAAGATTTGTGGGAAGTCGACGCATCGAGAGGTGTATACATCAGACATCACTGTCAACCAAGAAAAGGATTCTACGTTCCAGATGAAGACCCAAACTCTCTCCGAGCAATTTTGTTCAATAGATCTATTGAAAAAGAAGCAAAAATCAGTAGCGATTGAAAATGGCTGTTTTCAAATATTTTTCAATAGGAATGTCATGTTGGCAGCAAAAAAATCTATTGATTTTTGAGGTAATTTCTATTGATTTTTTTGGGAGTTTCTATTGATTTTTAATGAACTTCCTATTGAATTTTATTGTTAATTCCTATTGAATTTTATTGTCAACTCCTATTGAATTTTATTGTCAACTCCTATTGAATTTTATTGTAAATTCCTATTGATTTTCACTGCTATCGAAACCTTCTCATTCAAAGGTTGGACTTGTATGTTTTGTTTTCTTTTCCTTTTATTTCTTGTGTAGAATCTCAGATATTTGAAGCAGATAGCTAGATAGATAGATAGATAAATAGATACTTACAAAATGTTGGTAGCTGCATAGGTAGCCAGCACCCATTGGCTGGATAGCCAAATTCATTGAAGGCTCGACAGCCAACTTCATTGATGGCTGGATAGCCAAGATGGCTGGATAGCCAACTTCAGTGTGATGGCTGGATAGCCAAATTCACTGATGGCCGGATGGTGCGCGTAGCACGGCGATGCATGCCCCTGCCGCGGCCTATAGGCCCAAAATGAAGAAGAAGCAGCCTAGGATGTCAAAATGTCCTTCCGTGGACATAGGGCACATGGATGAGCTGCTGCAGAGTCATGTGAAAAAGATGGGAATAGCTGGGAGCTTCGAGTTGGGCCGCTACAATGCCCTGCAGACACAGAATGCTATCAATGGCTCTGCGCTGTCCAAGCTGGAAGAGCTGGTCGGTGTCCTGATGAAGTTAGAGATGGGCCTGCAATTCAAGTTCTCAGACTTGAAGGGGTCCTTGCAGAGGTGCTGCCTACAGTTTCCGGACTTGAGGAACAAGGTGGAGGAAAGCAAGAGGTGTGACTATGAGGGAAACATGGCCTCTGCCTTGCTATGCGTCTGTGCGCATACCAGGCGCCTGAAAGACGCAACAAGGTTCAGGGAGGCTTGCCCAAAGTGCACAGATTACGAAAAGAAGGAGCTCTTGGAGATGAAGAACTGGCTTAGTCAAGTGGAGAAAACAGCGCAGGAGATGACAAAGCAACTTGGCAAAATTGGATGTGCATGCACGGGGCCCTTGAAGAAATAATAGCTTGGTTTTTGTGCGGAAATTTCTTTCAACTGAGGAATCTGTGGCTGGTTCCATAGAGCTTCCAAGCTTGCCAGCAACACCTGTGATGACAACCTCAAAGAAGAGGAAGGTAGCTGCCTCGCCAACACCGTCAAAAAAAGAACGTGCTGACTGGGATAAGGAAGCAGAAATGGTGTCACCGCTGCCTGCCAGAAAGGGAAAACTCAAGGATAAAGTGCTCAAGAGGCCCGCAGCAGCTTCACCATGGAAGAAACCAGCAGCTTCGAAGAAGCAAGCAGCTCAACTGCAAAAGAAGAAAGAAAACAGGAGTTGGGTTTTGATGTACTACAAGGTGAGCAAGAGCAGAGCAAAGGCAGCATGGGCAGTTCGCGAGAGTGGAGGATCTCAGCTGTTTCAATTGGTAGCTGCGTCTGGCAAAGATGTGCAGAAGATTTGTAAGAAAAGCCATAGAGAAATTAGAAGATGGACAGCTTCCTGGTGAGGTAAAAAATGGGCAAAGGCTCAGTGATGACAAGTGCGGTCTTGGAGGAAAATAAATTGGGGCGAAGTGGGAGAAAAGATGATGGCTGGATAGCCACACTGTAGGAAAGATGGCTGGATAGCCACTTCGCAGTGAAGCGGGCTTGAAGTAATGTTGGAGCATGCTTGATGGCTGGATAGCCACTGTTCAATGGCTTTTAAATAACTGTTCGCCTTCAACAGAGAATGAAAGTGACGGCTGGATAGCCGCGATGCAATAATTCGTTGATGGCTGGATAGCCGCTGTCCACACAACTTTCGCAGACTTTTTCATCATGAAGAGCACATGTGCACCAGCAGTAGCAGACCCAGCCAGTGCTGCCAGCGACGAGGAGCCATGGCGCACAGGTTGGACTCCGTACCTCCAGCGGATGCGAGGACCAGTACTCGACGCGGGTTGCGCCAGGTGGTCAAGGCTGGATGGCCATGTTGTTACATGCTTGATGGCTGGATAGCCATGTGTTCTGTCTTCATTGCTGGATAGCCATGTTTCCCTTCTTGGTGGCAGATAGACATGGCTTTCATTCTTGATGGCTGGATAGACATGTTTCCTTTCTTGATGTCTGGATAGCCATGGCTTTCATTCTTGATGGCTGGATAGCCAAGTTATCTTTCTTCATGGATAGACATTCTGTCACTATAGAGTTGGCAGGCTCGAACTACTGGAGGCAGCAGATGAGAGCGCTGTTCGAGAACACCAAGGAGGACGCCGAGACCTACCAACAGTGGCTCCATGCAGTTGCGCTGAACAACACGGATGGCTGGACAGGCCAAGAGAGTTGCCGCACGGCACTGTGGCGCTCTTTTGGTGCATGGGAGCAGCAGTACATTGGGGCGAACTACTGGGTGACTTGAATTGATTTGGAATGATGGCTGCATTTTTTTGTTTGTGACGGCTGGATAGCCACTTCTGTATTGATGTCTGGATAGCAACTTCTGTTCTGTCCTTGATGGCTGGATAGCCATGTCTTTTCTCCACATAGTGTCAATTTTTGATGGCTGGATAGCCACAAATTGTTGCATGACAATTTCGTGGCAGCGCAGCTAAGGAATGGGTGGAAGCCTGCGTCGACCACCGCGCACCGCCATGGAGGATGCTGCCAGTCCCAAAGGGAGCAGAGCAAGTGGCGCGCTGGAGCGCGCTGGTTTCCACGGCCGGCTCGGCTGCCTCGGCTGCCCCGGCAGGGGCCACACTTGCCGCACTAGCCCCCGCGGGAGGAGGAGGAGAGATAGGAGAGAAAGGAAAAAAGGAGAGAAAGGAGAGAAAGGAGAGAAGGGAGAGAAAGGAGACACAGGAGAAGGCAAAGGAAAGGCGAAGGATGGCGACGGAAAGAGTGGAGGCGGAGAAGGAAAAGGGAAGGCGAAGGAAGGCGACGGAAAGAGCGGAGGTGGAGAAGGGAAAGGAAAGGGGAAGGAAGGCGACGGAAAGAGCGGAGGTGGAGAAGGAAAAGCAAAGGGGAAGGAAGGGGACGGAACAACAGGTGGCATGGGTGGAGGCGGCATGGGTGGAGGTGGCTGGAATGACGCCCCTGCGGAGGAAGGGGCGGGTGGAGTGAATGGAATGAGGGCAGCTGGGAGAAGGATGGCGTGTATGGCCGTGGCAGCAGCCAGCCTGGGAGCCTTGAAAATGAATTGTCTTGTTGTCGCTGGATAGTTTTTTTATTCTTAAGTGCATGGTGACTGGATAGCCATTTCTGTCCTTTGATGGCTGGATGGCCACTTCTTTTCTACCCTTGATGGCTGGATAGCCACTTCTGCTCTTTGATGGCTGGATAGCCGCTCTTAGATGGCTGGATAGCCACTTCTGCTCTTTGATGGCTGGATAGCCGCTCTTAGATGGCTGGATAGCCACTTTTGTTCTTCCCTTGATGGCTGGATAGCCACATCTTGCTTTGATGGCTGGATAGCCACAACTTCTGCTGCGCTGATGGCTGGATAGCCACGTTGGGTTCTGCTGTCCGTTTGCATACCATGTACGTCAGGAAGATGCGCAAGGGGATGCTGCGAGCAGTGTGGCCGAATCGGCGCGCGCTGCAAGGGCGCCGGATTGGGATGGCAAAGACCTGGTGAATTTTAGCTGCAGGCAAGTTTTTGTTGGGTGTGGGCCGGCCTTTTTTTTTGTGTTTTGCCGATTCTGTCAACTTTAACTTGTTGTGCTGCTGCACGCCGAGGACCCTGGAGATGAGAGATGGCTGGCTGTCCAAGTGCTGGGAATGCAAATGCTGGACCTATGTGAGGGGAACCTCTATACTGCGCTCGAAGTGTGTTAGAGGCCTTCTGAGAATGCAAACGGCAAAAGAATGGGAAGATGCAGTGGCAGGCTGAACATACCTCGGTGCATGGCTGGATAGTCAATGTACAGTAGCAACGACTGGCTGGATTGGCTGGTCGTGATGCCTTTCCAAGCTACAGTGGCCCGGTATGAGGCCAGGAGCGCACAGGCAGCTCAGACCCACTGACGTGAGGCAAAAATGGTGCGTGATCTGCGAGGGCTGGCTAGGCCCAAAACCTTTTGACGGCTGGAAAGCCACGATTCCACACCTAGGCCCCTACAACTCTTTGAGGGCTGGATAGCCCTGTGTTACCATTCTGCATCTGAGACCCCAGAACTCTTTGAGGGCTGGATAGCCCAGTGTTACCATTCCACATCTGGAGGCCTAGCTCTGTTTGAGGGTTGGATAGCCCAGCGCTAAATTACAAATCCCGACAACCTCAAAACTCTGAGTCGACGCACTTTGTTCATTTAGAGCTCGCATTCCACATACGAGCATTTATTATACAAACGCATTTCTTTCCTGTAGATCAAAGCAATGTCCTGAAGTGAGGCAATCACAATGGCAGGTGCAATTCGGTCCAAGCTTAGGAGAGACACTGCAAAGAAGCCATGCCGGAAACGTTGCCAGGGGCTGCAGCAAAAACCACTCCTGAAGGCCCAGCTGAAGGTTGGGTAGATGTAGAGCCTGCCCAGAAGAAGCAAAGGTTTGGAGGACCGAGAGTGAAGTGGGTGGGGGAACTCGCCTTTGTCCAAAAAGGGCCAGAGGACAAAACAGTGTACTGCGGCTATACGCAGATGGGCGTGGACATGAGGGAGAGGTGGGAGTGCCCTTGCCCCTGCCACGTTTTGCAACGTGCATATGATGAGTCCTTGGCCGAAGCTGCCAGGGCAAAGATGCGCCAGGAGCAGTCTGAGGGGCTGGATAGCGTGGATAGGCAGGCAGCGATATGAAAATCTTAGCTGGAGAGCTAGGCAAAAATGCCGATGCAATATAAAATATGCGCGAAAGGAAAAAAAAAGAAAAAGGAAGCAAATTTCACATGAAGACGCATGAAAACCCATGAAGACCCATGAAGACCCAATTTGTGAATTTGTCAAATTTCAGGAAAAATGGTTTTACTATGGTTTTGTTGGAAAAATGCAAAATGTTTTTCCCTTGATGGCTGGATAGCCACTTCTGCTCTTGGATAGCCGCTTCTGCTCTTTGATGGCTGGATAGCCGCTCTTAGATGGCTGGATCAGCCACTCCTGTTCTTCCCTTGATGGCTGGATAGCCACATCTTGGGCTGGATAGCCTCTTCTGCTCTTTGATGGCTGGATAGTCATTTGTGTTCTTCCCTTGATGGCTGGTTAGCCATGTTGGGGTCTGCTGTCTTTCTCAGATTGGTTAGCGCTTGCGCAACACGTTCTGAAGGATTTTGGTGCCCGAGACGTTCTAGCCACTGCCACCCTCTATAAGCAGCCATGGCAGCCCAGTCAAGTCTGAAGAAGCCGGCAGCCGCAACGAAGGCCGGTATGAAGAGACCTGCTGCGCGGAGCCAAGCTGATAANGCAGCCATGGCAGCCCAGTCAAGTCTGAAGAAGCCGGCAGCCGCAACGAAGGCCGGTATGAAGAGACCTGCTGCGCGGAGCCAAGCTGATAAGAAAGAGGAAAGGAAGCCAAAGACCCAAAAGAAGAATGGAGAGGAGGAGGAAGAAGATGATGAGAAGGTGGAACCGCTACCCCTNGAGGAAAGGAAGCCAAAGACCCAAAAGAAGAATGGAGAGGAGGAGGAAGAAGATGATGAGAAGGTGGAACCGCTACCCCTAACAGAGGAGGCGCTGCAGAGCCACAACAAGTTCCTCTCTGAGATCTCAAAGCACAAGGACATGAGCCAGACGCAATTTGACAAGGCACTGGCCACCTTGCCGAGTCGTACAGCTGAGAGGTTGTGGAAAGCCTTTGAGACGTGCAGAAAAGAGACAGGGAGTGATGGACAGTACAAAGAAGCAGCTAGCGGCTGTGGCCAGCAAAAAAAGAAAAGAGCGCTTCTGAGAGGATGGTGCATGGACAAGGGAAAAATTGGAGACTGCTACAGAAAAATGCTAACCAGTGTCAGAGTTGTTGCAAAGCAAGGAGTCGAAGAGAAGTGGATTACCAAAGCTGAGGCGGATCGACTGAAGAAGGGCACCATCAAAGCTCGCCGCAATCCCTTGGATAGGGACTACTGGGAGTTCCAAGCCATTGTTGAGAAAAAGTCCAATATGGCAGAGAAGCATCGAGAAACCCAGTATGGCTCTGCATGGCAGAAGGCCTGGGGCTTTCAGTGAAACCTAATCACTACTTCGATCAATGGTGGATAGACTTTTAACCAATGAAGCTAGCAGTCCTTGATGGCTGGATAGCCAGGCAACCTTTGGTTCCAACACATTCCTTTTTAATATTCATCCTGTGATTGGATGGCTGGACAGCCAATACCTTTGTGACGGCCAATGCCCCATACCTACTGTGCCTTTGTTTTCTGCTTTGGGTAGGTTGACCACAAGAAGATGGCGGCGATTGAAGCTATGGGTGTGGAGGAGGTGCACTCCAGCGACATGGAGATGGGACATGGAGGAGGGAGCAGTGAGNTAGGTTGACCACAAGAAGATGGCGGCGATTGAAGCTATGGGTGTGGAGGAGGTGCACTCCAGCGACATGGAGATGGGACATGGAGGAGGGAGCAGTGAGGAAGATGAAGATGGATTGGATCCTGAACTCAAAAAAATGTTGAAGATCAAGGATGCAAAGGATGAGAAAGAGAAGAAAGCGCCGAAAGAAAATGCTTGGNGAAGATGAAGATGGATTGGATCCTGAACTCAAAAAAATGTTGAAGATCAAGGATGCAAAGGATGAGAAAGAGAAGAAAGCGCCGAAAGAAAATGCTTGGGAAGTGGCTAGCAAAGTCGGAGACGAAGANGGCAGAGGAACTGAAGGATCGACTGAAGAAGGGCACCATCAAAGCTCGCCGCAATCCCTTGGATAGGGACTACTGGGAGTTCCAAGCCATTGTTGAGAAGAAGTCCAATATGGCAGAGAAGCATCGAGAAACCCAGTATGGCTCTGCATGGCAGAAGGCCTGGGGCTTTCAGTGAGGTGCAAGGTATCTAAACCTAATCACTACTTCGATCAATGGGACAACATGTTCGAAGATTATCGCTGCTCTAGCTGTGCTTAGATTTTCAAACAATGAAGCTAGCAGTCCTTGATGGCTGGATAGCCAGGCAACCGTTGGTTCCAACACATTCCTTTTTCTTATTCATCCTGTGATTGGATGGCTGGACAGCCAATACCTTTGTGACGGCCAATGCCCATACCTACTGTGCCTTTGTTTTCTGCTTTGGCTAGGTTGACCACAAGAAGATGGCAGCGATTGAAGCTATGGGTGTGGAGGAGGTGCACTCCAGCGACATGGAGATGGGACATGGGGGAGGGAGCAGTGAAGAAGATCAAAAAAATGTTGAAGATCAAGGATGCAAAGGATGAGAAAGAGAAGAAAGCGCCGAAAGAAAATGCTTGGGAAGTGGCTAGCAAAGTCGGAGACGAAGACACTGCTGTGAGCATCAAGTCGAAGGTGCTCAAGTTCAAAGCGGAACTCAGTAAGGATGCTGCCACTGTGGAGCTGAAAGCACACGAGCTGAAGAGCCAGAACCCTGCCGAGAAGACAATGGTGAAAGATTCGCTGAAAGCAGCCGAGCACGGCCAGAGGACGTGTGAGAAGTTGGACAAGATGGCCAAAGGCAAATGTGTCCGCAGCGAAGCTGCCAAGCTTCTCCAGGTAGCTTACAAAGCCTTGACTGACCTGAAAGCTGCCAAGGCTAAGCTCTTCAAAGCTCTGAAAGCGGAGTGACTGGCTGAATGAGACTGCAGGGCTCCAGGAAAACAGGGCCACTGCCATGTGGTTGATGGTTGGATAGCCACAAATCCAAGGGAACAACAGCATGATGGCTGGATAGCCACAACCTTAGCTTTAAATGATGGCTGGATAGCCGCAATTGGGTTGGAACTGTGCATGATGGCTGGATAGCCACAACCTTAGCTTTAAATGATGGCTGGATAGCCGCAATTGGGTTGGAACTGTGCATGATGGCTGGATAGCCACAACCTGGAGGTATTGTTCAGATGCGATTGCAAAGACTGCAGATGTATGTGGCTGCTAGCGCATGTATTGGATGGCTGGAGAGCCACCAAAAGGGCGATGGTGGGCCACAAGCAAAGAAGGTTAGGGCATGCAGAAAAACTTTCTGCTAGAGCAAGAAGCCATGTAGAAAGCCCCTTGGCCCTGCTACTTTTGAAGATGTGGAGCACAGGAGAGNTGCTAGAGCAAGAAGCCATGTAGAAAGCCCCTTGGCCCTGCTACTTTTGAAGATGTGGAGCACAGGAGAGCTGTCGGGCCCAGCCTTGCAAGAGATAGCAAAGGCAGCTGCAGATAGTGGATGCCAGGGGCAAGATGTTCAGAGGCTTGCGATGCTGGGCGCAGCAGGCAACAGTCCGCAGAATATACAAAGAGATCTCATGGCCTTGCATTTCAAAGACTTGAAAGCGCCACCTGTTCACATGGTGGAGACCAAAATTTGGGGAAAAGATGGTGACGGGCAAAAAACNAAGAGATCTCATGGCCTTGCATTTCAAAGACTTGAAAGCGCCACCTGTTCACATGGTGGAGACCAAAATTTGGGGAAAAGATGGTGACGGGCAAAAAACGCTCTTACAGAGCAAGCTGCCCTTGCTTCTCCCCCATGAGTGGATGAGCATGGCGTCCACTGCAGATACATGGCCGCAAAAAGAAAAGGATGCTTGATGGTTGGATATAGCCACATGCCTGCTAGAGTAAAAGATGCTGATGGCTGGACAGCCACATGGCTGCAAACACTACGGTGCCACAGTGTACTAGATGAATAGCCACAAATGATGGATACCGAGCAGCAATNTAAAAGATGCTGATGGCTGGACAGCCACATGGCTGCAAACACTACGGTGCCACAGTGTACTAGATGAATAGCCACAAATGATGGATACCGAGCAGCAATGACTTAAAAGATAGATCTGGCTGTACTTTCAGATTTTGTTCCAAAGTGTTTCTGTGAGCATCAGGACTTGGAAGCTGTCTTTGGCTTGCAAGACTTGGAGAAATTTTGGACAGAGCAGGACCTGAACTGCCCAAGGCTATCCTCTGCAAAAAGCTGGGTGAGTCTTGGCTGTCATGAGGATTGGAAGTTAGGTAGCCATGAAGTAGAAGTATGCAACATGCACAGCTGCCATTCCTGCAGCTCAGGAAGAGCTTTCGCGACATCAAGAAGGAGGCGCCTTTGGTTTTTGCCCTACATGGTGATGCTGCCCCGCACACTGAAACAGATTCTTTGCTGGTGGTCAGCCTGAGAAGCATCACCACCAAGCTCTCTGTCTCAGAGAGCCAGCTACTCCTCTTCGCCTTGCCCAAAAGCATGATAAGCAAGGAAACGCTGCAGCCCATTTGGAAAATTCTTTGCTGGAGCCTGGAAGCTATGACTAAGGGAAGGTGGCCTACCAAAGCGCCTGGGAACTTGCCCACTTACAAAGTCAGCAATGGCGGCAAACCTCTCATGGGCTGGGAGAAGAGAGCCATGGTGACTTCAACGCATGTCAGATTATCAGAAGCAAATTCATTGATGGCTGGATAGCCATTGAGCACATGCACATGGTTGAGATGGCTGGACAGCCACATCTACTGAAGCAAGAATTGCATTGCCATTGCATTCACAAATTATCAGCTGGCTAAGGTGTACTGCATCACAGGTGACTTGGAGTGGTACTGCAGCGAGTTCAACTTCCCCTATGCAATGGACAACCATCCCTGTCCTTGGTGCAAATGTGATATGCACGACGAAATTCCTGTCTTTGACTTTAGAAGTAATGGTTCCTGGCCTCAACAGCCAGTGCCTCTTCTTGGACCCAATGCACACTATAGACCTTGGGATCTCAATGCATGTGGTGGGGTCGGTCCTATGGGACCTCCTCGAAGATGAGATGGTAGCTTCGAATCGGCCAGCCAGATGTGCGGCAGTCAACAGACTGATTGTTGAGGCCTACAACTTCTTGGGCACACCTTCTTCAAAACGAGTGGGTGTGCTAAAGCCGACAGACATCGGAGACAGCACCACTGAATTTCCAGTGCTCAAGCATTGTAAAGCCAGGAAAGTGAGGTATCTGGTGGCAGCAGTGAAAAAGTGCCTTGGCAAAGAATTTTGGGATGGCGTTCTTGACGGCTGGATAGCCGCGTTTTTCATCCTTGACGGCTGGATAGCCATGTTTTTCATCTTTGATGGCTGGATAGCCAGGACGCAAGCATCTACATCNTCTTGACGGCTGGATAGCCGCGTTTTTCATCCTTGACGGCTGGATAGCCATGTTTTTCATCTTTGATGGCTGGATAGCCAGGACGCAAGCATCTACATCTCATCTGCCTGCAGGTTGTGTGAACAATTTCAAACAACAAAGT
>BGPT01001381.1:81637-94101 GCA_003297045.1 Symbiodinium sp. clade C Y103
CAATGGGAATGACGGCCGGATAGGCCACTTGAAGCATCTATTACTCTCCCAAATCACCTGTCAAAATTTTCGCTGTTCATAGATATATATATATATATAAATATACATATATATATATATTTATTTTTTTATTTATTTATTTAATATCTATACTGTATATTTTTTTAACAAATATATTTATATATACATACACACACATATATATATAAGAATCTTCTGGACATGTGGTTTGTGTGTTTTTTCCTTTCCTTGAAAACAATTTGAAAACACAAATCCTTTCTCTTTTCATATTGAAGTATGCTTGATTCCTATTGATTTTTAAGGCTGATTCCTATTGAATTTTCATGTGAATTCCTATGGATTTTTAACCAGAATTCCTATTGAATTTCAACGTTTTTCCTATTGATTTTCTTTTGCCATTTCTATTGAATTTCAAGGTGATTTCTATTGATTTGCATTCTATTGAAAAAAACTTGAATCGATTGATTTTCAAGCAAAATTCAATAGCGATTTGGGTAGGAACCGAATTCTCATCCATGACACGTTCATGCATGACTATTCATCGCAACATTTATCATTCATTTATCATTCCTTCATTCTCATTCATCGTCATTCATCAACATCAATCATCCTACGATTTCTTGCTATCTTCTCCTTCCCACTCTTTTCGTCTATTCCCTCCTGCTTTCCTTTCGGGCCACATTGTCCTCTAGTTGTAGTGAGAGTGGGGGTGGGAGCAGGAGTGGTAGTTGCGGTGGTAGTGGCAGTTGTAATTGTAGTAGTTGTAGTGGTAGTTGTAGTTGTGGTGGTAGTGTAGTTTTAGTTGTAGTTGTAGCGGTGGTGGTAGTGGTAGTTGTAAATGTAGTTGTAGTTGTGGTTGTGATTGCAGTTGTAGTTGTAGCTGGTGGTAGTTGTAGTGTTGTTGTAGTTCTAGTGGTAGTGTTGCAGTGTTGTAGCGTTGTAGTGTTGTATTTGTAGTCTGGTTGTAGTTGTAGTTGTAATGGTATTGGCAGTGGTAGTGGTAGTTCTAGTTTTAGTTGTAGCTGGTGGTAGTTGTAGTGGTAGTTGTAGCTTTAGTGGTAGTAGTTGTAGTTGTAGTTCTAATCTAGTGTTAGTTGTAGTAGTTGCGGTGGTAGTTTGTAGTTTTAGCGGTAGTGGTAGTGTAGTTGTAATTGTAGTGGTAGAGGTAGTGGTAATGTAGTTGTAGTTTTGGTTGTGGTTGTATTTGTACTTGTGCTTGTGCTTTTAGTTGTGGTGTGGTCACATCCAAACGTCAAATTGGCCCGAGACCCTCAGTTTTTAAGACTTTCGTCTTGGAAATGCGCTTTGCGCCACAGGGGCGTAGACCCTCAGTTTTTAACGCTTTGACTTGGAAACGTGCTTCGCACCACAATGGCCTGCACCTTTTCAACACCTCAACGTCCAAAAGTGCTCCGAACATGTGGTTTTTCTTAGCACTTTGACTTCCAAATGTGCTTCGCGCCACAACGGCGTGCACTTTTTCGACATCTCAACTTCTAAACGTGGTCCGAGAATGGTGTGCTTTGACACTTTTCATTTCAAAACGTGCTTCGCGCCACAACGGCGTGCACTTTTTCGACATCTGAACTTCCAAAAGTGCTCCGAGAATGGTGTTTTTTGACATTTTTTACTTCAACATGTGCTTCGGCCACAACGGTGTGCACTTTTCCACATCTCAACTTCCGAAAGTGCTCTGAGACTGTCAGTTTTTAACGTTTTTTTACTTCAAAACGTGCTTCGCGCCACAACTGCATGCAATTTTGGATCTCTCATCTGCCAAGATGGCTCCGCACCCGCCGCTTTAGCGAGCCTATTTTTCGACCCTCCAGAGCCACGACGCATTGGAAAACCACTGTGTTTTGCCACTTTCCTACCTTTTCATGCGCATGCATCTTCTCTCTTGTGGCTGTTTTCTCTCTCATCTTTTCTCTTCTGATTTTCTCCCTCTTTGAGCTTCTCTCTTCTGTGCCTCTTCCCATCCTGGCTTTTCCATCTGTCCATAATATTGTCAGAAGTTTGACTTCTAAATTTCCACCGACCAATAAATTTACAATTTACAACATGTCTCACCCTTTGTGACCTCAACAGTCTTTCATACCGGAGAGGCTTGCTGCGGGCGCTGTCCGGCCGCGGCGCTCTGTTCGCAGTCGCCCGGGGCCACGCAGCGGCCGCGGAGGCTGAGAGGGACAAAGAGGGGACAGAGAAGAGTGAAACAGAGAGGTGAAAAATGATGAACGGCTGAAAAGCAAGCTAGACCCAACTAGGCAGACATGAACGAAACCATGTGAAATTCATGTGAGCTTGGAGGTTTACGACTTACCATGTGAAACATGTGAAACATGTGAAGGTCTCATGACCTTGTGAAAATTGGACGTTGTTACTCCTTCAGAGAGTGCAAATTGTGGACGACAACACAGACGTGTCACGGCCAATTGCCCGCAACCGCCGAGCCAGAGCTAGCCAGCGTGAAGCAAAGTCGGGAAGTCGTCGGAAAACATGGTTTCTGAACGGCAGCAATCAGGAGTGCTTGGAATATTTTGGAATTGCTGTCTTCAGAAATTGTTTCACAGTGCAGACAACCTGACGAGCCCTCCAAGCAAATACCCGACGATAAGAGTCATAAGTCCCATCCCCTATCCATATAGAGTCATCAGCATGAGGCCTTCATCCTTGTTTCCTGCGTTTCATGCTGATGCATTGAACAAGTGACAGGCACCTGTCGAAAGGGGCATTGTGCACTGAATGGCGACAACAATTTGGGTTCAAGGGAAAATGGCTCAAATAGGTTCAAATTGTTCATTGAAACCGTGTCCAGCAAGAGCACAAGAGCAGGGCAAGCGAGCAAATAAGTCTAGTTTTCAGTTGACACGGTCGACTAGAATACTTTTCTAGAAAACGTCCAGAAAAAAGTTCACTTGGCATTGGCCAGCAATGCTTGGAATTTGGAAGGTCTATGTGGCCGTAGATTTCCACAAGACAAACCTGGATCCATGTTTTTGAACTGATTCTATTCCTGACGTTGAGTAGAACCAATTCCTGACAATGAGTAGATTCATCCAGTATTTTTTTGATGCCATGCCATGCACTGAAGAGCCATGGCGGGTCAGAGTCATAGCCATTTGTGCTTTGACTGTGGTGCCGGCAGGCTTCCTGTTTTCAACCACCCTGCCATGGAAAACAGAGGATGCAACATCCAGCCACTTCAAGCAACCTACGCAGACCATCACGGTTCAGTCCACCTCCGTCCAATCCATCCAGTTCCCTCATGAGGTGATTCCTGTGCAGTCAGACACAACAACCATCTCATCAACAGGTCTCACGATGACAGCTAAGACTACGATGACATCCCAGCTTCCCTTAATTCCATACCGCTTGAACCCATGGGTTCCTTACCAGTTGGATGCCCAAGGCATTGAACAAGTGGAACGTGGCCTCAATTTCTCTTTGGGGTGCGACGCGACGTGTCGAGCAAAGATGCTGCGCTGCAACGAACTCGAAGTGCCTAGGTGTTTTGACACGGACTGCCATTGTTCCAAGGGCTTTCTGTTTCCAAGCGAAATGCAGGCATCTGTATCAACCCGTGGTCGTATTGCAGTCGTTCTGGTAGGGCAGACTAGGTCCTTTTTTAGCAAACTTATGAATGATTACTGGCGGCTCTTTCTGGCGCGTTTCCGTGGGGATGCCGTCCTCTTTGCCGTTTTGAGCACAGTGTCCGGGCAGAAAGGTCGTTTCTCGGGATTGCCAGTAAAGAAGGGCCAGGTGTGGTCAAAATTCACGGTCCGAGAGCTAAAAGAACGTCTAGACAATCTCAATGTGACGTGGGATGCGGTGTTTTTAGATGAACCTTGTAGTTGGGAGGTGGCAAGAAAATATGTCAAAGACTCTTTACTTCGAGACATGCTGACACCCAGCAAAGCTGGAAAATTGCCTGGGGAAGGCGGATATGAGAACTGGTATCGAACTCAAACCATAGCTCTTGATCGTCTTCTTCGTTATGAAACGAAGACTGGACGCCGGTTTCAACATGTAGTTCTGCTGCGTCCAGATGTTGTATCATATTTCGGCAATGAGGACCATGTTTCGGTAGTAAGCTCCGTGAAGGACGGCGTGCTGTGGTTCAATGACATGATCGCCATTTTTGAGCGGAAATTCGCAACTTATGTTTTCACTGTGCCTGCAACGCTGCGGTCGCTTCATGTATCAGCGACAAATCCGGATGCATACCGGGCTTTGAATCGGAAGTTGGCGAAGCGCTTCCCCAGCCGGTATACTGCCTTAATCATACCTCATGGTCATTGTGCTTACCACGGGATCCCCATCTGTGGCAGAAGCTTGCAAGTACTTCCCAACATCTCATGCAACTTTCCCGACTTCCAAGTCTCGATGATAGGCATTGTGCGTAACCTCTGGAGGGTCAAGGGGCCGCAGCGCGTGTGCCTGGATCTCACCCGCGGGTCACTGAAGATGGTGCAGGATTATTTTCGTCGGCTTGGGGTCCAGGAAAGCTTGGTGCAGAATTTCACCAGATGCCATGAAGACACGTGAAGACATGTGGTGAGACCTGGCTGGTGCCAAGAGAATCTGCACCAGTCGAGCCAATGCCGCTCCATCGCATTTGGGCACAGAAGTTGCGTCTGAAAGTTTGGGTATTGGGTTTCGGCTGAATGGAAGGGTTGATCTAGAACTTGTGAAGTGGTGAAGCCGAAGGGAGTTGCGAACGAATCAGATCTGGCGCCAAGTGGCTCCCAGACTTTCAGAGCTAATCCAGTCTTGTGTGCAAATTTGAGATTGTGAATAGGCGGCGAGGTGATTATCTTTTAAGCCATCGAAGTGGAAATGGTGATGCTAATTTAATATGGCTTTACCAAATGATAATGATGATGTTCATGATGTCGGTAAAATTTACACCCAAAGACGAGTTTGAGAATTAGGGATGAGATCCAGCCGAAATTTTTGCTCGCCTCATTTGAACCTGTTGCCCCAGGACAGAGACAAAGGGTACAACACAGACATCCTAAGACCAGTCGACACTCGTTAGCCTAAATCAGCACAGGTTTCAACTCATGTGACCTCTGTGCTTAAAAAGAGCCTAGTGACATTTCTCGAGTCAGGAATAAGGCATACAACCACTGTCTGGCTTGTCTCAGGAACAGAATTCTTCTCAACCCTGCGTAAAGCTAAAGTTGCAATTTTTGAAGCACCCAAGGTTTTTCTTCAAGATTTTCATCTAGTCTACAGGTCTTGTTTGTTTGTTATTGGCGGGACCAATCTGGACCAACTGTATGGCAGGACAAGTCGATGCTTCGAAAGGCCCTGATGCGAGTAGAGGCTACGATGTGCAGGACATGAACGACAGATGATGACAGACGTTTCCTGTCCAGTCTGTGCCAATCTGTGCCAATCTGTGCCAGGGTGCTTCCTGCCATTTTGTCATTTGGTTCTGCATCATTCCCTATCACTACTAGACGACGGATGGCCCGAGAGCGAAGAGAAGCAAGTTGATCATATGTAAGTATGAGGCCGATGTGGTAGAAGATAACGAAATTAAGAGAAAAGAGATGACAGTGAGAAGAATGAGCAGATGAAAGATTTGCAGATGTAGGATGTGCAGATGTAAGATTTGCAGATGTAAGATGTGCAGATGTAAGATATGCAGATGTAAGATGTGCAGATGTAAGATATGCAGATGTAAGATGTGCAGATGTAAGATATGCGGAGGTAATATATGCAGCATCGCATTTTAAGAAAGAGGAGAGATGCGAGACAGTAAGATATGAAGATGAAAGATTAAGAGATGTAAAAATGCATTTGTCATCATAGAGAAGTAGAGCAAGAAGGAGAAGACAGGCCTTACGGGAAGGAAGTTGTATGATCTATACGGGTGTGATACAAACTCATGAAAGAATATATGCCAGAAAAAACGATTAAACACAGATCCTCTTAAGCAGACACGCTACCACGAAAGACAAACGCCGAAAAAAAAAACTCTTTGAAAAGCCTGCGTCAACAAACAAATTTCCACGAAGATGTTTCCACACACGCAGACGCTTTCACACACACACACCGGTGCCTTTACACAGACTCTTTTTACACACAGAAACTTTTACACGGAAACGCTTTTACACACAAGCGCTTTTACACACGGACGCTTTTACACACAGACGCTTTTACACACGGACGCTTTTACACACAGAAGCTTTTAACACAGGAGCCTTTTACACACAGGCGCTTTCGAACCACATTCCTACAGATACACAGAAGCAACAAGTAGACACTTTTACACAGAAAACCACTTTTCCACACAGACGCTTTTACATGCAGGAGCTTTTACACAGAGAAACACACACACACAGAGAGGCCTTAACACACAGAAGCCTTTACACGCAGACACTTTTACACACGAACGCTTTTACACACAGACACTTTTACACACAAACCCCTTTTACACACAGACACTTTTACACACAGACACTTTTACACACAAACCCCTTTTACACGCAGACTCCTTTTACAGAGAAATGCTTGTACACACAGAAACTTTTACACACAAACCCTGTTTACACACAACCCCTTTTACACACAGAAGCTTTTACACACAAACCCCTTTTACACGCAAACGCCTTTTACACACAGACGCTTGTACAGACATAAGCTTTTACACACAATACCCCTTTACAGACAGACCCTTTTACACACAGACGCTTTTACGCACAGAAACTTTTACACACAAACCCCGTTTACACACAGATGCTTTTACACGCGGACACGTTTACACACACAAGAATTTACACACAGACGCTTTTACACACAGACGCTTTTACACACAGACCCTTTTACACACAGATGCTTTTACACAGACGCTTTTACACACAGACCCTTTTACACACAGACCCTTTCACACACAGACACTTTTACACACAGACGCTTTTACACACAGACGATGTTACACACAACAGCTTTTACACATAGACGTGTTTACACACACAAAAATTTACACACAGACGTGTTTACACACGACAGCGTTTACACACGGACGCTTTTGCACACAGACCCTTTCACACGCAGGCGCTTTTACACACGGAAGCCTTTACACACAGACGCTTTTAAAAACGTAGATCTTCGACGCAAAAACGTCCCATTTTGCTTAGGACCCGGCGCGCGCAACCTCCGCGACAGTTCAAACACCTCACTTTGCCCTCGAGGGTTGCCCAAGAACTCGCACTTTACCACAGGTCTGGATGTGCGACACGTGCCATCTCCGCAGAGGATCAGGTTTCGATGGACGCCGCTGGGCCGCCCCCGTCGCCATTTCTATTCTTTGTTAAGGCGGGCAGTGCCCACGAGCAATCACGAACATGCAACCCTTTCGCACGAAATGAGGTTCGATCGTCAAAAACTGATGTAAAATTGCGATTTATCTTGGCCCCGCGCAACCCTTTCGCAGGAAATGAAGTTTGATCGTCAAAAACTGAGGTATTGCGATTTATCTTGGTTCCGCGCAACCCTTTCAAAATGAGGTTCGGTCATCAAAAATTGAAATAAAATTGCAATTTTTCTTGGCCCGGCGCAACCCCTTCGCACGAAGTGAAATTCGATCGTCAAAAATTGAATAAAATTGCGATTTATCTTGGCCCCGCGCCGGGTTCCCATGCATAATGCGCCGTTTTGGCGGTTTTTTGTTTCTTCAATTTGCCAAAAAGTGGCAAAAACTTCTGCGGAGATCCTGCGCGTCGGGCTTCAAACGTGTGGTAAAATTGCGAACTTTGTTTGTCCCTTCTGCTCTGCAAAGATCGCGCGTGTCCGACTTTCAACGTGTGGAAAGATGCGAATTTGTCTTTGCCCGGCGCATCCCTTCCGCGTGAAATGAGGGTCGAACCTGAAAAAGTGCGGTACAATTGCGATTGTTAAACGCTTGGTGCAACTGTTTTGTTCGAAAGGAAAGTCGAACGTCAAAAAGTGCAGTGAAACTGCGGTTTATATAGAAACGGCCGGCGCAACGGTTTCGCACCAGATTTCCAGATGAGGGTTGAACGTCAAAAACTGCGGTAGTGTTGCGGTTTTCATTTCTGAAAGCTTCTCCATGTAAAACAGCTCTTTGTAACAGGGCCAACAAAGCGCGCCACAAGAGCCAGCCCAATGCTCTAAGGCCGCGCATGCCGCGCGAGGCGACCACGGCTGACAAGAGCCAGCCCAATGCCGTAAGTGCACGACGAAAGCGAAGTCCGTGCCATGCCTGCCATACAAAAGAGACCGCGGCGTCACAAGCGGCCACGGCCGACAAGAGCCAGCCCAGTGCCGTGAGGGCCGCGTCTGCCACACGAGACGGCCATGGCCGACAAGAGCCAACCCAATGCCGTAAGGGCCAAGCCTGCCAAACAAATGCGACGCCGATGTCACCGAGCGCCACGCCGGCCATACAAAGTGATCGTGGACGTCTCCAAGCGCCATGCGTGCCGCACAAAAGGCCACGGCATCGGCCGACCAAGCTGGAGGTTGCTCAACGCCATGTAACAGCGGCGCGAAGCAAAGACGAATTAGGTTGCAGAAGCTACAGAAGAGGTAGCTGGGAGGCAGCTCAGAGCAGAAATAGCACAAATAAGCGGCTGCTCAGAGAAGAAGTAGTTGAGAGAAGAGGTGCCTCAGCGAAGAGGTCGCTCAGTGTAGAAGTAGCCCCCCAAAGAAAGTAGCTCACTCATCCATTCATGGCATTCATTGATTCGTTGTTTCATCGGTTCATAGATTCATTGCTTCGTTGATTCATTGACTCATTGGTTCAATGATTCATTTACTCATTGACTCATTGATTCAGCGATTGATTCATTGATTCATTGATTCGTTGACACGTTGATTCATTGATTCATTTGTTCACAAATTCATTGATTCAGTGATCGATTCATTGATTCAATGATTTAATTGCTGCTTCATTGATTCATTGATTCATTGACTCGTTGCTTGCTTGATTCATTGGCTCACTGATTCGCCGAATTGATTAATTGATTCAGTAATTCATCGATTGATTGATTCAGTCGTTGATTTGCTGATTCGTTGACTCATTACACTACTTCATTGATTCTTTGCTTCGTTGATTCACTGATTCTTTGACTCATTGGTGATTGAGTCTGAAACTGATTCATAGGTTCATTGCTTCACTGATCCGGAAGTGGTTGATGCATTGATTCATTGACTCACTTAGTCGTTATCATTCATGGGTTCACTGATTCAGTGATTCACTTGCATTACTTGATTGTTTGGTTTATCGGTTCATTGGTTCAGTGGTTCATTCAGTCAGTTGAGCGTGGCTTCTTTCATGTCATCTCACCATGTGATCATGAACCTCGCAACTTCAAGCTTTCATTGCTGCTGCATCGCCAAAACTTTCCTACGGGCCATTGATTTCTTATAGCCGGAGTCATTTTTTTGAAACTTCTGCCCCGGCATGGGCCGGGCATTCTCTGGTAATAGATAGATGGATGGATGGATGGATGGATAGATAGCGGGTGTTTTTGCCATCAAAACTAGCGATGTATTTTTGGTGGGGGCATCGATCTCCTCATTGATTGACGGGGGTAAGATTGTAACCAACCCAAACATGAATAGACTAATCGAAGGAAATTTAGAAGCTAAACCTTCCGACAATATGGACAGATGGAAAAGCACAGCCAGGAAGAAAGTCAGAAGATGAGAAAGTCAGAAGGGAAAAAAGGAGAGAGGGAGAAAGTCAGAAGAGAGAAGATGCAGGTGCGCGAAAAGGCAGGAAAGTCGCGAAACACTATGTTTTTCGAATGTTTTGTGGCTCCGGAGGGTCGAAAAAATAGGCGCGCTTAAAGCGGCGGGTGCGGAGACATCTGGGGAGATGAGTGATCAAAGATTGCACGCCGTTGCGGCGCGAAGCACATCGGGAAGTAAAAAGAATGCTTAAAACTGATGGGTTCGGACCACGTTTGGAAGTTGAGATGCGGAAAAAGTGGACGCCGTTGTCACGCGAAGCGCATTTGGAAGTGAAAAGTGTTAAAAACTGTAGGGTTCGGAGCGCTTTTGGAAGTTGAGATGTCGAAAAAGTGCACGCTGTTGTCGCGCGAAACATTCGGAAGTCACCCTATAGCTCCGGTTAGACTAAAAACTACCTTTTAGGTTATAGACTAAATCCTTCCTTTTAGGTTAATTCTTAAATAACCTAAATCATAGTTTTAAGGTTAAACACGTTTTAGGTTCTTTACCTAAGTAACCTAAATTTTCCTTAGGTTATTCGTATAAATAACCTAAAACTTCTTTAGTGGTTATTCCTATAAATAAGTTCAAACATGTTCCAGTTTCAAAAGAAACCAGGAAGACTATTAAGACATAAGTAAGTGAAACCAGGAAGTTTCTTTCCTGACTGAGATGTTCACTCTCCTACGTTTACTTTCCAGAGGAGGAATCCAAGAATGGATTAATGGAACAAGTGAAAGGATGCAAGTGACAGGAACTCGCGTGAAAGGCAAGACAGCCCAACCTCGCCAGCCCAGTCAGTGAAGGGTGTTAGGATGAAACGGTTTTAGGGTTAGATAGTGCAAGGGTTAAAAGGTATTTATATAGGCTTAGAGGTTTTTAGGGTTAAAAAATATTTAGGGTTAGAGGTTTTTAGGGTTAAAAAGTCTTTGTGGCTATACAAAGGCTTTTAGTCTTAGATGCTTTTAGGGTTAAAAGGTTTTAGGGTTAAAAGGATCTAGGGTTCAAAGGGTTTTAAGGGTTCAAGGTGTTNAAGGCTTTTAGTCTTAGATGCTTTTAGGGTTAAAAGGTTTTAGGGTTAAAAGGATCTAGGGTTCAAAGGGTTTTAAGGGTTCAAGGTGTTTAGGGTGATATTTTTAGGGTTCAATGCTTTTAGGGAGTTAAAAGGTTTTAAGGTTAAAGGATTTTAGGGTTGAAGGATCTTAGGGTTGAACACCCCTTCACCTTGGAAGTTAACAATTGCACTTGACAACCTTCTCTTGCAGAACTCACTTGTGCATCTTCAATTCCTTTGCAATTACTTGCACGCCTGAAATGTCACGTAAACTTCACTACTCTCCCAATGGTACAACCCTCCCCCAGATTGCTCAATCCTTGTTCAGAACACAACAGGGACATGATAGACCACAAATAAGGAATATATTCCGTTTCAAGTTTGAAGCGCATAATAAGCACCTATCATTTGTTTCAAAAATTGTGTGAATGAGAGTCACTGGATATTCTTTATTCTGATGTTAATTTTGGTGCCAACGTGATCCCCAAAAAATTGGCACAAAATAAGACCATATGTGCCTTATTTTGGAAACCGAATNCTTTATTCTGATGTTAATTTTGGTGCCAACGTGATCCCCAAAAAATTGGCACAAAATAAGACCATATGTGCCTTATTTTGGAAACCGAATGTGTCGATGTAAACATGAAACCAAACCGCAACGAATATGCCCTTATTCTGGGATGGGGCATTGCCCCAACTCCTTGGAAAGGAAAAAACGGTTACAAAATAAGACCTTATTGAGGCCTTATTAAGGTGCTTTTAGTCAGCTGAACATATTTTGAGGGCCCACACCTTTGTCAAACAAATTCAATGTATTTATGAGGATCACAAAATCTGGCAAAAGCAAAACCACTACAGTACAAGGCCTTGTGAAGGGGCTACTAGTGCATTGAAAAACATGTTCACTGCCAGNCAAAATCTGGCAAAAGCAAAACCACTACAGTACAAGGCCTTGTGAAGGGGCTACTAGTGCATTGAAAAACATGTTCACTGCCAGTTTCAATCAAATTCAGTTCTTCAGCTTGCAAAGGTAAAAAAAATTCAAAACAAGGCCTTATTGAGGCCTTAGTATGGTCTGTTAGTGGATTAAATACATGGAAACGTCTCAAAAGAGGTGCCCTTTTTTCTTCTTTAGAGTGACATTTTGGGGACCAAAAAGGGCACCTCATTTTGAGACATACCCATGTTTTGAGGGCGCACACCTTTTGCAAACAAACCAAGCTCTGGCAAAGGCAAAACCATTACAAATCTAGAGCATCATTGTGCTTAATGACTGTGCAGCCACTCACTGCACCTTATCCAAAACAAGGACATACCCCCTTATTCTGAGCGAATTTTTGCAAAAAAAACCAAACACAAGATAAGATCCGAGTAGTTTATTTTGACGTTATTTTTCCTCCTTGTGGCGCAGTGGCAAAAACATGGTTTTGCAGGAAATATGTNCCAAACACAAGATAAGATCCGAGTAGTTTATTTTGACGTTATTTTTCCTCCTTGTGGCGCAGTGGCAAAAACATGGTTTTGCAGGAAATATGTCGTTATCTTTTGGGGGGGCTACCCTGCGGGGGTTGCCACAGGTTTTCGTGAAAATGTCACCCCTTTCACTTGACAAGTTTCTTTTGACCAGCTTCACTTGTCCACCATTCACACAAGGAGACTTCATATTCAAAGCCATAAGTTC
>BGPT01001381.1:94748-106240 GCA_003297045.1 Symbiodinium sp. clade C Y103
TCACTGAAACTTTCATGTGGCCACTGAAAGTTTCAGTGAAAGTTTCACCAAACTTTCAGCAAACTTTCACATGCTAGTTTTTTTCAATCAAAAAACAAGGTTTTTTTATCAAAAAAACATGTTTTGGTTTCAAAAAATATCAAAAACAGAATGAAAAATGGCTTAATTTCGAGGAAAATGAGTCCTTTTTTCCAACATGCAGTCAGGAGATTTCAGTAGATGACTGCAGTGAGTCAAAAATTGTAGGCAANGAGTCCTTTTTTCCAACATGCAGTCAGGAGATTTCAGTAGATGACTGCAGTGAGTCAAAAATTGTAGGCAAGCCTTTGTTGCCTACAAATTTCTTTTAAGGTCTATTTTCAGAAGAAATGATTTGGTGAAATGCAGCTGGAGGTGAGTTCAACACTGTATTTCATGAAGAATAGGTTTTAGTTCAAATGTCAATTCCAGGTGAAACTCCAAGTGGATCAATCGAATTCGTATATCTGATTTATTAGGTAAAGTTGTTTGTATTTTCTGGAAGATTTTTTTTTTACTTTTTTGATTGTAGGCAGCTTCATTCTACTCAGGCTCGAAACTTTCTTCTGTGGGGGACCCCTATGGCACAGGGAGTCAATGGTAAATTTTGGCCAAACAAAAATTGTGAAACAAGCTGCATGAGGCATGCAACAAAAGAAAGCATGCGACAAAGCTACAGTAAGTGACCAAACAAACCCTATGAAGAAATTGTGAAGTGAATGGTAAATCAAATGAATGGTATTACTCATGGGGTCATGGGGGGGGTCTATTCAAGGGTCTCTGAGCTTATCATGCAAGGTCCTGATAAGGTTCGTTTAGTATAAACTTGTTTTGAGGCCTCATAAAGGTCTTGCTAAAGTTGGATAAAGGCTCATTAACGGTTTATTGTTTGATGCCTTATGAAGGCCTTATTCCCCATGGATAGCTGATCTTCCTTGCACATTCCTTATCCAAAAATGTAAGGCACAACTCATATCTGAACAACGAAAAGATGAAAAGGATTGTTTCTGGCAATCCCAACTTGGTGACAGTTCCATAGAACTGCTGAATTCCAGATAATATTAGATCTTNAACAACGAAAAGATGAAAAGGATTGTTTCTGGCAATCCCAACTTGGTGACAGTTCCATAGAACTGCTGAATTCCAGATAATATTAGATCTTATGGTGGGCCAATTATGGCGATTGTCTTCAGATTTGTGGTGATTTTTGGTGTTTGTGGTATTTTTTGATTATTCTTTGTGATTTTTTGTGTATCATGGCGTTTGCCTTNCAATTATGGCGATTGTCTTCAGATTTGTGGTGATTTTTGGTGTTTGTGGTATTTTTTGATTATTCTTTGTGATTTTTTGTGTATCATGGCGTTTGCCTTTTTTATTTTGAATGATTTTACATGGTTTTTGGTAGTTCGCGTTTTGGTGATACTTGTGGGTTTGGTGCCCTGAGGGTCATTTTCGGGAGCGGGGTCTATGGTTAAATATATCCTGTTTCTCTGCTTGTCCACTGTTTATTATCCATCGCCTGGGCTTAAGCANGGTGCCCTGAGGGTCATTTTCGGGAGCGGGGTCTATGGTTAAATATATCCTGTTTCTCTGCTTGTCCACTGTTTATTATCCATCGCCTGGGCTTAAGCACTGGATAAGCCCTTATTAAGCCCTGATTGAGCCTAACTTGCACCCCTTCAAGTGACCCGTTTAGGTACAAATTGCAGACTTTACTATCAAGGGTGATGCACGTGTTTGGCAATACTTTGTCCAACCCCTCATGATTTAAGTGGCCATTGCCCTGGCACTTTTCACAGTTGCAATGAATAAACAAAAATTCGGTTCTTCAATTTTTTTGCAGAGTATGATCACCACTGGCTTATCCGCAGCTTATCCAAGNGGTATGTCAAGTGAAAATTATTTCAGGTGAAGGGTTTAGTGAAGGGTTTGTATATGTCAAGTGATACTTACTTCAAGTCAAGGGGGTTGAAAAGGTGGCCAGTTTCCCCAGGGATCAAGCTAAGTTTCAGATGGAACTCAAAGTGAAAATTCAAATCAAATTTTAGAGATCAAGTACAGTTTCCAAACACACCAATTAAACAACATGAAATGTTAGAATCACGTGAATTTTCAGGTGACTCTTCAATCAAAATGAAAAAACTCATTAACTCTAGAGATCAAGTGAAGTCTTGAATCAAATAAGAAAAACAACTCCAAATGGAAGCATAAATTGAAACAAAATTTGAAAAAGTTTTTGAACATTAATTCTCAAACAGGTGATGTTTCAAGTGAATGTCCCAAGTAATAGTTTGAAAATGACACGCTTGCCAGCCAAAATATCAAACAAATGTAAACCAAAAGAAATGAAGTTGTGTGTGGTCAAGTGAACATAGAAGATGGTTTCACATCAACATTCAAATGAAATTCAAGTGNTCAAACAAATGTAAACCAAAAGAAATGAAGTTGTGTGTGGTCAAGTGAACATAGAAGATGGTTTCACATCAACATTCAAATGAAATTCAAGTGACATTCAAGGAAAAAAACCCTCGAAAAACAATGTTTAACACCAAAGAATGTTCTGCAAGTGTGATGATGAACATACAGGGTTTAGGTTATTTTTAAAAATAACCCTAAAAACTTTAGGTTATTTGTAGAAATAACCTAAAAAGTTTTAGTTTATTTATAGAAATAATCTAGAAAGTTTTAGGTTATTTTTAGGAATAACCTACAAAGTTTTAGGTTGTTTAAATAATTAACCTAAAGAATTTTAGGTTAATTGTGTGAATAACCTAGCCTATAACCTAACCTAAAACATTCTTTTGATAACCTATAAAACAACCTAATTAGTTTAATTTAACCTAATTAGGTTACCATAACCTAAAAGCAACTTTTTAACCTAACCTGAGCTATAGGGGTTGAGATGTCGAAAAAGTGCACGGCGCTGTGGCGCGAAGCACATTCGTAAGTGAAAATGCACAAAGCACCCCATGGTCGGACAACTTTTGGAAATTGAGACGTCGAAAAAGTTGTGGCGCAAAGCAAATTTGGAAGTGAAAATGTTAAAAACACCACACGTGCGGACCACTTTCGGAGGTCCAGACGTCGTTTTGTGTGGCAGGCGCAAGGGATTCTGCACCGTGTCAAAAGTGAGCTAAACGTGTGGGTTTTGTAGCAGTTTCAAAAACAATGGCAGGCGTGGGCCATGTGAAGAGGATCAGCACAGATGCACTTTTCGTGGCAGGCGCAGTACAAGAGACATATGGATCTGACATGTTCAGAGGTCAGGGCGCTGATTTCTTGAGAGGGGTTGCATTTTGAAACATGAGATCTTCAGCTTTCCTAAGATGATTTTGCGTGACAGGTGCAGCACTTCGCATGACCTGGCCTCACGTTTTCGTGGCAGGCGCAGTACTTTAGAGACATTGCATGGGAAAATCGCAAAACGCAGTGGTACGAGTCCATCAGCTGCACACTCAACTTTCCAGTTTTGAAGGAAGCCTCGCAAAATTGCTTCTTTTTTGATGTTGTCACTTTCAAAAATTGAGGAAGTCTCGCAGACTTGCTTCGTTTTGGAATGTTACATTACAACTAACTACAACTACAATTACAACCACGCTAACCACTACAACTACACTGCACTGCACTGCACTACAACTACAACTACAACTATACATTACAACAACAGCTACAACCGCAACTACATCTACAACTACAACCACAACTACAACTACACTACATTACAACTACACTGCGCTGCCTCCAACCACTTGTCGGTCAATCAGTGGGTTCGCTCTGCCATCCATGAGTTACAGCAACGAACCTCTCCTATAGGTTTCCTATTTTTTGAAACTTCCGCCACCGCCTTGTGCGGTACTACTGGTACTTAAATTTGACCAGTTTGTTTTCCAGTCGCAGACGCTGAGGGTTTATCTTGCAAATTTGATCATTTCACCTAAAAGAAGGGAAGGTGAATCAGCTGAAACCGTGGATGATATTTGGCAAATCTGGGACAGCAAATCGGTTCAAATGTTCAGCGCCAAAACGCTCTTTAGTTTCGGACGAAATGGCCGACCCGTGTTGTAATGCGATGGAGTGGAAACGTTCCTGGTGTGCCCTGCTGATGGCGTGCTGGACTGCAGCGGTTCTACTCCCTACAGAAATGAAATTACATTGGCAAACTGCTGTTGTACCGACTGAAGAAGCCAACTTTGCACGAGATGTGATTGCAACAACTGCCGGGGGTCTCCTGGATACCACATCCACCACATCCACCACATCCACCACATCCACCACATCCACCACATCCACCAGGTCCACCACATCCACCACATCCACCAGATCCACCACATCCACCACATCCACCACATCTACCACCACCACCAACACCACTACCGTTCTGCCGCCATCAACTGCGCCGTTTGTCACGATCCCACATGGTGTTGCTGTTTGCATTGCAGGGAATCTTCGCACCTTCACAGCTTCTCCGGTCTTTTCTCAAATCCGACCCTTTCATGAGAAAATGTGGGGCTCGAAGGTCTCTTTTTTCCTCTATGGCACCTTGGTCGGTGCTGGGCCGAAGAACCAATCGGGGCACAACCTGCGGGCCATCAATGAAACCAACCGGACTGCGCTGAAGATTGCGTTGAGTTCATTGAGGCCCGAAGCGGTGGAATTCGTTGAGAATGCCGAGGATGTTACGGAGGAGAACATTGCGCAGTATGTTCTGCATCAGGCGGGCTGAGAGAAACCGTACATGTACAATCCGACAATGCATTGAGGGAATCTCTATTTATTTGGATTTGTTGATGTTTGTGACTTCAACAGTATTCACAACTATAGGTCTTTTGAAATCCATCAGCAGTTTTGTTTCCAATCGGGGGAAAAAGGGCCAGAGCAGCAAGCTGCCAGCCCAACAAAGAAGTATTGGATACAATTGAAAAGAAACCAGTCATCATCTCAAAAATCGACCGTCACANAAAGGGCCAGAGCAGCAAGCTGCCAGCCCAACAAAGAAGTATTGGATACAATTGAAAAGAAACCAGTCATCATCTCAAAAATCGACCGTCACAAGATGTCATAGAGTATTTTCTTCAAGCCCCAGGAATGTTTCCGAGATATTCAATTCACCGACCCCGTGGACGGCGTCGCCTTCTTCGAAAATCGCCTTCGCTTCTTACGTGGCCTTAATCAGCTCGCGCACGTTATCAGTAGCCTTGAGATGATGATGCGATTTGAAAAAGCCCGCGGTCGCAGGTTCAAAGTGGTGATTTTAACCCGCCCGGATATGCGATATGACGTGAGCCGTGATGTAGCTTGGGTTCCCAAGTGGGTCTCCAAGGGCAAGGTGGCTCTTCAAATGGATTTCTGGGTGGCCGTGCCTCGTGCCTTGGCTGAACGGTTTTTTTTGCTCGGCAAAATTCTGACCTGCAGCCCATCCGACCACTTCTGTTGTAGAAAAATTGACCGGTCGGAAAGTCTCTGGGAGTATTTAACTGGAGCGGTGCATAGCTCTAAGGGCTGCAAATGTTCAAATATTACCACGCCTTGGAAAAAGGTCAAAGTAGGTAAGATTCAGCGGACCTTGACACCTGCAGCCAAAAAGCGGCGGATGTACATGAAAGTACAGGTGCCGACCCATGCGTAGAATGAAGTGACATCATCATTTTTCTACATCATCGATTCCTTCCATTTCAGCTGTCAACATTTCGGCATCCGGACGACTTATGTCAACAAAAAATGTGATCCGCAAATAAGATATGACAGAAGCTGATTATCCTTTGCCATGTTTGGTTGTCATTCACTTTCTTTCACATTTGCTTTGGAAATGAATATGGATCCATCATTTTGAAAGAGGACCTCCTCAAAAATGCTCCCCGCTCCGGATCATCATCAACCAGGTGCTGTCTTCATCGAAATGCAATTGTTGCAACCTGCCAGTGAAGTAGCTGGAATTTCTAATAAACGCACGTGGATCAATATGGATCCCTTTGTAAGTTTCCCATGTTTCTTTGGGAGAGTTCAGCAGTTCAACTTCACCTTTACATCACCTTTTGCCCATCGTGCCCACAGTGGTGAAATAGTGGATTGTCACTGAAAGAACTCATCCGGATTCACCTTGGAGACGAGCCAGCCAGATAGAAATTCCTGAAATCGATGCATCCCTAAAGAAAGCTGCTTGGTTTGAGGATTGGGATTTTGGGATTTGACGGAAGTATTCCTCGAATCACCATATTACGGTTTCAGATGTGGAAAGAAACATTGAGTCATCCAGCCATTTGTGCCAAGCGGCTATTCAGTTTGAGCTTCGTATCCAGATGAGTGGGTCGCCCATCAAAGGCGGTTTATTTAGCAAAGCCCAAAAATAAAGAAACAGCGATGACAACTGACAACTGACACGTTAAAATCGATGACGTCCCCAAAGAAATGAAATACCTCCCACAAATCCTAGCGCAGTGATGGATTTATCCATTTTTGGGTCCTTGATCGCAAGTATTGACACAGGTATTAACCAATATACAACCATTTCGGGATGAAAAGCCCCGTTTCGATTGTTAAACCACGCCTCCAAAATCTTGTGGTTCCCGATGTCAGGCGCCCACTGATCAGCACCCGGCAGCGGCACTTTGAGGCATGGTGGAAGTCCGCCATATTTTTGGTGGTTTGAGATGTGGGTGGGATGAAGACTGTTTTTGTGTGCAGGGATGGCCCAGGGAATAGAGGAATAGGACAGAGGAGCGGGCCTACTTAAAGCCGATTGGGGTTAAACTTGGCTGTCCTTGACCTCATGGGCCAAGCAGGAGCCAAATTGGGCCTAACTTGCGCCGAACTCGGGCCAGTTGGCTCTAACCTGGGGTGAACTTGAGCCCAAACGAGGTCCAACATGGCGCAACTTGGGCACGTTTGGGCGCAAGTTGGGCTTGAAGACAGGCCCAATGTGGGGAACATAGCCCTGCAGGCTTGCGCGAGCACCTATTAAAATTTAGTGCTGTGTGTGTGTGTCAGAAACCAATGGACCACAGATCCGAAACATTACAGGCAAACACGATCAGTGCATCAAAATTGTTGGACCCGTGGAAGCAAGCCAATCGGATGGTGCGCCTACAAGTGCTCAGAGACTATGAGCAATCCAGTCGACATTACGGAAGATGGCCCTTCAGTGCCAACAGCACGGATCCACTGAGGCTGCTGGAAATGAGGATGTTGCCGGAGGCATGGAAGTTGTCATTGTCTGAGAGTCTGCCTGAGCGTGTTAGGCCTGACTTTTTCATCATCACTACAGGCCAGGCCAGGGTCAAGAACACACATTCACTTGGCAATGGTTACCTGGTTTCGATGATTTGAGTAGCACTAAGCATCTTGTTTTGTTTTGTGATGTTTTCTTTCTAAGTGCGAAGACCTGTGGCCTTATTCCAGAGCCAGTGTGATGATTAACCATTGGTATTTTGATTGACCAAGACTCACGGTCAGAGGCAGGGTGTACTGATTGACCCTTGCTGCCACTGATGTACCAAGCATCTTGCCCACAATTGGTCAAAGTCCAGAGACGTATTGATCACACTTCTTAATCATGTAGGCCGGCAGGGTTGTTACTATTTTCTGAGCCCTTGCTCGCTGAGCTGGAATTCCAGATCAAACCTGAGAAGACAGGACAGAGGCCATTGAATTCCAGCCTCTGCATCAAAAAACATCTCTTGGCCTTGTCAGTCTCACCGTGCAATCATGCATGATCTGAATGTTGCATTTCATGCTTCCTTGATTTGCTGCCAAGTTTTTTGATGAATGAAAACGAACATGACAATGCAATGACAATGCAATGACAATGCAATGACAATGCAACGTTTCACCTCAAGTACCGTCATTCATTCAGTGAAGGTCCAACTGCCTCATNGACAATGCAATGACAATGCAACGTTTCACCTCAAGTACCGTCATTCATTCAGTGAAGGTCCAACTGCCTCATCCCAAATCAATTTGCATTCATTTCAAGTCATATTCAATTTCTGCTCACATATCTCAGCCATGGTTCCTATTTTTTGCACTCCCTTTGCAGTTTGTGTTACAAAGCACGGATTATTGTGGGCCAAGTCACCCGTTATCTGATTGTTGATTTGTATGTTGTAAATTTTTTTTGCAATAAAATGCAAATGTTTGCAGAATTGGTTCACCAATTCCGGCTTTTTGTGTAACCTTTGATTCATTTTTGGATTGACTAATTCAAGACCAAAAGAATGCAAAAGAACAAGTCCGGGCAAAAGAAAGAAAACATAAGGAAAAATTGCAAAGCTGGTTAGCCCACTACATTTCAAGTCAAAAACTCGACGACGAATGGCCCGAGAGCGTAGAGGAGCATGGTGAGAGGTGTAAGTGTGAACATCTTATAGCATGAAACGTAAATCTAGAAAAATACGATGATGCCAAAAAGAAAAAAGTCACAGATGCTTTTGCACACAAACGCTTTTACACACAGACCCTTTCACACACAGACGCTTTTACGCACAGTGGCTTTCACACACAGATGCCTTTAGACAGAAGCTTTTACACGACCCTGTTAAGCACAGACACTTTTACACGCAAACGCTTTTACACACAGACGTTTTTACACACCGACCCTTTTACACACAAGCCCTTTTTTACACAAGCACTTTTACACAGAGACACTTTTACACACAGACCCTTTTACACAGAGAGGCTTTGACACACAGACGCTTTTATACACAGATGCTTTTACACGCAGATGCTTTTACACACAGATGCTTTTACATGCAGACGCTTTTACACAAAAGCCTTTACATTTTACACACAGACGCTTTTACACGCAGACGCTTTTTTACACAGACCCTTTTACACAGAGACGCTTTTACACACAGACACCTTTACACACAAACACCTTTACACAGAGACACTTTTACACCCAGACCCTTTTACACAGAGACCCTTTTACACACAGACCCTTTTACACACAGACCCTTTGACACACAGATGCTTTTACACACAGACGCTTTTACACACAGACGCTTTTACACACAGACCTTTTTACACAGATTCTTTTACACAGAGACACTTTTACACACAGACCCTTTCACACACAGATGCTTTTACCCAAAGACGTTTTGACACACAGACCCTTTTACACACAGGCGCTTTTACACACAGACGCTTTTACACACAGACCCTTTCACGCACAAACCCTTTTACACACAGACCCTTTTACACACAAACGCTTTTACACACAGACCCTTTCACACACACAAACCCTTTTACACACAGACCCTTTTACACACAGATGCTTTTACACACAGACACTTTTACACACAAACCCCTTTTACACACAGACGCTTTTACACACAAACACTTTTACACACAAACACCTTTACGCAGAGCCAATTTCACACAGGCTCTTTTACACAGAGAGGCTTTTACACACAGACGCTTTTACACACAGAAGCTTTTACACACAGACCCTTGTACACACAGACCCTTTGACACACAGATGCTTTTACACACAGACGCTTTTACACACAGAAGCTTTGCTGTTACACACACACACACACACGCTTTTACACACAGACGCTTTTACACGCAGACGCTTTGTCACAGAGACACTTTTACACACAGACCCTTTCACACACAGATGCTTTTACACACAGACGCTTTTACACACCAACACCTTTACACACAGACGCTTTTACACACACACACAAACCCATTTACACACAGAAGCTCTTACACACAGACGCCTTTACACACAAACACCTTTACACACAGACCCTTTCACACACAGACCCTTTTACACACAGACCCTTTTACACACAAGCGCTTTTACACACAAACACTTTTACACACAAACGCTTTTACACACAAACACTTTTACACACAAACGCTTTTACACAGAAGCTTGTACACACAGATGCTTTTACACACAGAGGCTTTTACACACAGAAGCTTTTACACACAGAGGCTTTCACACACAGATGCCTTTGCACACAGAAGCTTTTACACACAGACGCTCTTACACACAGACGCTTTTGCACACAGACGCTTTTACACACAGACGCTTTTACACATAGATCCTTTTACACACAAACACTTTTCACACAGACCCTTTTACACACAAACATCTTTACACAGAGACACGCTTTTACACACAGATCCTTTTACATAGAGAGGCTTTTACACACAGACGCTTTTACACACAGAGCCTTTTACACACAGACGCTTTTACACACAGAAGCTTTTACACACAAAAGCTTTTACAAAACAGACTCTTTGCTTTCACACACAGACGCTCTTACACACAGACGCTTTTACACACAGGCACTTTTACACACGAGCGCCTTTACACAGAGATACTTTTACACACAGGCCCTTTTGCACACAGATGCTTTCACACACAGACACTTTTACACACCAACACCTTTACACACAGACACTTTTACACACAAATCCTCTTACACACAGAAGCATATTGCATTCTTTGGTCAGTAAGGCCATGTCTATTCCTCCAAGATCTTTGGCCATGGATGCCATGCAACTTGCAAGTGGCCAGCGTATTAGCATTTCACTTTTTGTTTTGCCAGCCATCTTTCTTGGCATGGCATTGCACCAACTAATTCTTACCAATTATTACCCCATGTAGGTTCATGCACCCAGTATACTTACTCAAATTCTCCTCATAGCTATCTATTTGCCCTTTCTGGCATTGCAGGTTTTTCCAAATACTTTTGGTTGGGTAGCCATGCTGTTCACACAGCTTGAGCCCTTGCATGGCATTCCAATCTCACATATATATATATATATACACCTAAATCAATATATAGATATTTAGATGTATTTGTGTCACATGGCAGTTCAAGCCATTGCAGTCATTGCAGGCTGCCCCACATGGCCATGTTTGCACTGCAGCTGAAAACTTGGGAGTCACCATTCTTATCATTTTCCATTTACCCAAGCATATTTTTCCTGAAAGGCAAGCCATGCATTGCAACATGCAACATATCCCATTGTGGCATGCCATGTTCATAGCCCATTCTGGCTTTGCCTGTTTTTGGCATTACATCAGCATTTCCATCATTGGCATTACACACCAACCATGATTGACCATATCTTGGTTTCAGTTTGCATTTTGTGCTGCAGCCTCTTGACAGTGGCATTTCACCAGTGGCTCACCAGCTGTCTGCACCACCGCCTCCAGCAGAGCTGCCATGAAGGGTGCCATGAAATCCATGAAGAACATGAAAGCCATGGCCTCCAAGCTGACCAAGATGAAGGCCATGAAGGGCACCAGCCCCAAGATGGAGGCCAAGAAGGACACAACCACCAAGAACAGCATGAAGACCATGAAGGCCATGAAGGCCATGAAGGTGCTGCATGTTTTTCTTTGCGCAGTCCCAAAACTATCCCAAAACTCGGTGCTGCATGTTTTTCTTTTGTCGTTCTGCCTGGTCCTCTTCTTTTGGAATTGGCCATAGACAGACGTGGAATTTATTGTTTAT
>BGPT01001381.1:118789-147152 GCA_003297045.1 Symbiodinium sp. clade C Y103
ACACACTTTTGCACCAATCTGAATGTTCTGCATGAGCCTGACACCTTTACGTCCTGGCGCCTCCGTGCTTGCTGTCGCCGTGGTAGCCGGCGGAACACGTCGGAGGCGGTTAAATATGATGATTGTATACTTATAAATGCGATATAGCATGATTCAATATGATACAACATTACTATATAAGGTTACTTACTAATAGTTACTAGTTTGAGTGGGATGATTCTTCCCGTAACCAGGGGATCAAATTCACCAAGCCAGCGCAAATTACTGAACCGCCAAAAGTTTCACCATGATGTTTTGTTGTCCAACCGTTTGTATACCGTTGATCATATAAATTCAACAAAAGTATTCGCTGATTGTTGCATTGACCATTATTCAATGCTCGAATGACCGGAACAATGACCAAAAGTGAGCCAAATACATTTCATGTCTTTCATGGCATACAGTATCATAATATTATTCTATCTATATTTCCTCCAACTAAAATCACAAGAAGTCAGAATTCGCGAATTTCACAGTTGATCATTGAATCTATTTGATGTTATTTGAATCCAATTGAATCTCTCTGATGCTGATCTTGTGATGCTTCAATCTGTTTGATGCTCTTTGAAGATAGGCGCAGTGTCATGTGCCCAGGTCATCACTTCATCTCAAGTGACTCCATGATGTTCCAGCTTCACGCCGAAGAGGCCCGCTGGAATGCGAATTGAATGTTGTACCCTCTGGTAAACTAACAGTTTGCTATTGAAAATGGCCATAGAAATAGTGGATTTTCCCATGAAAAATGGTGATTTTCCATAGTTATGTAAACGTTTGCGACAGTTCCTTCTCCTTGCCGGATCATTTCTTGTCACACCATCCGCCCCTTGCCTCCATGAAATGAGCCACAGTGACTCAAGTCTGCCTGTGACTGTTTACCGGCACCAACTCCGAATGACCTTGGTCACGGCTTACCAACTTTACTCTATATTTATGACGAAGCTTCAGCCATTGTTCGGAGATCTTAGGATCCAGTCCTACTTTCAGTACTTGGGGAGGCAGTTCCACTAATATGTGGTTATATAGTATATTAAATAGCCATAGGTGTAGGGGTTTATCCCAACGTCTGGGAGTTAAAAGCCCCACAAAAATCTTCGATTCAGGCTGGTTTAACTTTAGACTCATGTTTGATGGTTCAAGGCTCAAGGTTAGTCCCTCCACTTTCTCCTAATTGATTGTAAAGGCTATACCCACAAAACATCATAAAACTATCCCCAGTTCTACACTCCCCATGAAATATCATATTGTGCGTCAGTCAGTTGTATACATCCCCTTATACTCCCCAAATGGTTGGTTTCTCAACATCATTTCAAACCCCATGAATATCTCTGGGCCACCGAGAAACGCGACGACGCTTCTCTCACTCCAAGTGGTCATCGGTGATCATCGCGGTATCCACCGGTTCTGCGAGGTGCTGTCGCAGTTTCGGATCCGGATATTGGAGTGATTTGACTAAGAAACATGAGGAATGATACAGAATCTATATAGATTTGGATGCTAGCTAAGTTGATAGACATACACAACTATAGATTAACATATATCTATAATTATATGGCATTAGAACTACATATTTCTGGTCATTAGAACTATCGTTAAATTTGGCAATAAACCGACTCAGAAAACCAGGGGCACCACCTTTTTGGACTTAGTTCCGAAAAAACTGCCATGTTTTGACTCGTTCCGTTGTGGGAAATCTGGTGTGTTTGGAAATTCACGGAAATCCGGTATAATGTGGGTAAAACAATAATAAACCACCCATTTTGGAATGGTTTACACCTGTTTATGGTGATTTGGGGGATGGTTTATTATTGTTTTAGCAACATTATCCTAAAATCAGATTGACATCAGCATGAAACATGTTCCACATTTTGGGATCCACTGTTTTCAAACCCATATTGTGGTCGTAATTTCTGAATATACGATCAAATGTGCTAGAGGAAATGCAATAAAAACCTCCAATTTCAGATTTTGTATACAACAATATACATCAATATACAACCAATTTCTGGTATGTGATAAGTCATTCGGGATGTGTATACAGCATTTTCGGTGCTTCAACTGAAATCGTGGTGCCTGGTGTGATTTTACAATCCCAGGGCAGGATCCATCGAACGGAGCTGCTTGGTTGGCAAGGATCCTGACACATGCTGTTGCAGCCGCCCATCCTCACGACAAATTCAATTTCCATTATCATCCCATGGTTGAGCGGAAGACAATGACATATACCAGCTAAACCACTGGAGTGGGCTAATCCCAATCCACTGAAGTATAGCACACCCCATTTGTCCGACCCCAAAAATGAACGGCTCCACCCATTTCCAGAAGGCTTTCTGGATGTTGCTGGGGAAGTTTCACGATTGCTACTGTTCCGAGACTACAGGAAGAGCCACAGTTTCAACTTGATTGAAAACCCCATCTAACTGCATGTAGATATCAATTCTAACCCCCTGTCAACCTAGCTGTAAACCAACTTACCAATGTAGTCTACGAGGCCCCTTCCCTTCGTGTACTATTGAAACTTGAAACCTGTCGAGACCTATCTTCACCCATCATCTCCTGTACTTTGTCGCATCATGTGCCCTCCAACCTTCTATCTAATCTGGCACTGAAGAAGAAACACATGCAAAAGTATCAACGCATCGATTCCTGTTTTGTAGGTGTTTAGATTTTTACACGTAGATACGTATACACAAATCATATACATATATATATATAGTTATATATATATATGTAATTATATGTATATGATTGTATATGTATACGATGATCTTGATTTACATGTTTCCCCCATTTAACCTGTTCAACATCTTAAGCCTTAGGGTGTCCCAGCCATCTTTGCTCAACTCTCCACCTGCTCTCTGTGGGAGGATCATGTTGCGGCGCTTCGCTGCTTGGCACGCCTATGGGAATGGCTGCAAGGCTGGAGGGTAGGACGGGCTCCCCAGTTATGAGCAGTTATGTTTGTTGGTTGTGTTGCCCCATTCAACTATAGAACACAAGTAACCTTAAAAAATGTGTTTTGCCATGTTTTACCCCAGAACCTTAGTACTTTTACCATTCTTATGGGGTATCTGGAGGGTCTAGGTATAGATAGTATCATGATGTATCCATCACAACACCCCCTGTTGATCGGTTACTTGTTCTCATCGAATTTCCTATCGAACTTTGGGGAGGCCCTTCCTGCAAGATCTTTTGTGAAATTATGTCGTGTGCTTTGATCCATGTCTATGCTCTGGTAATCAAATGTGGCTGGCTGGAAAATTCGCTATAAATGAGGTCTTATGGAAAAATCATCTATGAATGGTGGATTTCCAATTACTGTACTATGTTCGATTACCGGCGTGTGTCCATCATTCTTTTGCTGGGTCGTATTCCGCATTTCATGAACTGCTTGGCTTTAAAACCATGCCCAGTCGCTGGGAGGTACTGCCAGATTATTAGGTTTTGAATTTTTGCCCATGGGTATGAACACTGCTATAACATTTAAGACTGTTAACATTTTGTCAACTATATTACGATTTTTAAATGGAATTATTTTATAGCATGGATAATTCATAATACATAATTATTGGGATATTTCTGACACATGCTGACCCAACATTTTCAAAGGATGGGAGTCCGCCATGACTTTCGGAACCGACCTACCAAAAGGTCACCTTCTAGGGACCCGCCAAATAGGGGGTGTTTCATATTGTTGGGATGGGATACTATATTATGTATATATATATATATTTATTGATTGTATTGGGATGTATTGGGCACATAATACCTGGATGATGATGGGAAGATATGTTGAGTATTGTGTAATACCTGGATGATGATGGGAAGATATATGTTGAGTATTGTGCAATAAGTTTAATACTTGCTATGCTTATATAATTGATTGTATATAATCTGAATTAACCATGACCAACTTGATGGGCCCCTACCTCGTGAGCCACCCATCTTCTGCCATGGATGGCATTGACTGTGTGCGGCTCGAGGTTCCCATCGAATTTTCTACTGCGACAGACTTTTCAAGAACTAAACTTACCATCTGGTAAACTAACATAACTATGGAAAATCACCATTTTTAATGGGCAAATCCACTATAAATGGCCATTTTCAATGGCTATGTTAGTTTACCAGAGGGTAACCATAATTTCGTCAACAGGTTGATTTTTATCACTGATATGTGTTCCTTAAAATGAAGAATATGGCCACAGACCACAAATTCACCAGCCACAGACCCACCATTCACAACCGCCGGTGTCCACCTGCATCCGCATCATCTTCTTCAGCCTGAGGTTCACCACGTGGCCAATCTTGGATACACTGCAATTGTTCTGTTCAAAGATGGTTCATAAATATGGGGGTGGGTCAAAACCTATTATTATCAACTTTAGTGGGATGAACATCCGTTTACCAGCTATTTTCATGTTCACCAGGGGAAGAGGGTGTGACCCATAGCCATATATAGTATTTGTGTATACAGTATGTATAATGTACCCACCAATCGCAACACTGAAGTACTTCAGGTGCTAAGGTCTATCCGGATTAGCCAGGTCCTATTGTTGCACCGCTAGTAAGTCGAAAGTGCTGCACACCTTGTAGTACAAATTGCAGGCAGGGACAACAGAGGAACCTGCGAAATATATCAGCCATGGCAAAACCATGCAAAACCGGTCACAGTCAAGAGGATCGGGGCATTCTCTGTGACCTTCTGCCAATGGCCGTGCCAGAGGCTATGTACTTTGTTCGCCTGGATCATTGCTTTGCTGGATGCATTCCTCAGCCAGCCCATCTCTTGGCTTCCGTCAGGAACTCGGCAGGGCCTGACAGGGGCATCGCTCACCCCACTGTTGCCTCCACCTCACCGAGGCACTGACACCGGTTCTTTGCCAGATCCGGTTTCTGTCAGCGGTAGTCCGCATCCCCCTGCCACTGCGCCGGGAAAAATGATCGCAACTATGTGTAAATCCCCTACTAAACCATGTGTTTTTGATGTTTAATACATATAGCAGGGATAGGATTAAGATAGAAGGTGGTTCCCCAGTTCGGAATCTCTAGGTTCGTTGAAGCTACGGACCACCTTGTAGGTACCCCTTTCAAGGACCAAATTGACACCTGGAGAAACAACATATTTGGACAATATCAATATCAACGACATTGAAATATAATGAACTATTTAGGAAAATGTAGGAAAATTATAGTTAATTGTAGTTGATGATCACCTAACATTTTTTTTCTAAATGGACATACCCACTATGCACTACTTGGAGGATCATCCCACGTGATGTAAATATATGTAAATGGTTAAGAACCCTGGTTGGTAAGCCCTGGTTAAGCCCCCGATTCGTGGGTTATCTGATTTATAAATAGCTATCCACTAACGGAAATTCCCTGGATACATTTTCCAACATCATGCCGTGGACGACCCAAGATTTGAAGTTCCCTGGAGCTGAGGTTCTGGATGTTCATCCCCTGCGTGAATCATAGCTTTTGACCCCGAAATGGGTGCAAATCAATTGTCACCATATACTCTAAACATAATAACACACATATATATATATTATATTATATTATTATTGTGGTAAATTTGATGATGCTTTGTTGAGTTGGTACCCATGGTTGGTGGCTTTAAGCCATCCCAAAACTATGCTCGTCATTTCAACCAATCATCCCAAACTTGTATGGTCAGTTTAAAACCACCAACCAAATATATAACAATATCATACCATTTGGGAACAATGACAACAAGTTACACCCCAACCGCCCCAATAACCCCGGGTTCACCAGCTTCGCTGCACCTGGTGCTCGCCACTTGCCCGGCGTCGCATCATGGTCACGAAGGCCTACAAAGGGCTGCAACCAACGGTGGCTTTGATTCACCGTGGCTTGCTGAATATAGGCTTTATAGATGACTATATGAGTCACCTACTGTGACTGTGGTTTGGATTTAATTGTCAACAGGAGAATAGGATTCACTGTGGTTGGTTTTATAGATGAATATAGGGTTTTATATGGTTTTATAGAAGACTATGATTCAGCTACTGTGACTGTGGTTTGGATTCAATTGTCAACATATGTGAATAGGATTCATGAAGAACTGTGGATTCACTGCGGAAATTTCAACCCGTTGACTGCGTGCATTCCGCAGTTCATCTCCGGCCACCTGGTAGTCACTGACGGCCAGTAAGGAATCCGCCAAGTCTCGTGCCAAGCCTCAGCCCCAAGATCCATTGGTATCGTTGGTTTCCGATGTCATGGACAAATTGAGGAAAAAACGCATGGAGTATGATGGATGTGATGGACGTCATCCAAGCAATTTGAAACCAATTTGGAAAAAAAACACTGGAAACACGGCATAGAAGTTGCTTTTGATGGGAAAATCCCATGATATCTCCATGGTTGTGTCAGAACTGTTCCATGTCTTCCCATGAAGTCCCAAGTGTTGGCACGGAGAAATCCACGGTTGAATCACATATCCCAAAGATCGCCAAGTTTGTTGGTTATTTCAACTGACCAACATTTCAACCAATATTGACCACTAACTCCCATCAAAATGAATGTTGGTTAACTCATCAAGCACTCATATTCCCGGTGAACACTAATCTGTTGGGCACCTATTCCAATGAAATCCCATCATTTGGAGGTTTCCTAAAATGGAGATCCACCATAAATCATCCATGTTATTTTCGGATTTTCCATGGATTTTCCATCAAAAACCTTCCATTTTTGGGGGTACCCACTTTAAGACACACGGACTCAGCCTTGACTCCGCCAGCACTGGGGCTTCGGAGCTGGCCGGCTGGTCAGCAGAGATGGCTAAGACTTCAGGGCCTTGGAAGAAGCGATTTTTGTTGGCGGGTGAATGGTTGAAGTTCAGATAAATGGTTGGTGGTTGTTGTTTGTTTGATGCTTTTATGGTGATATGTCTATTATAACTCATTATAAATAATATTCTAGCTACTATGATGGTATGCTTCTAATTATAATGATACCTACTATGGAAGTGGTAAACCATTATTTATAATTCTATCTATATACTATGATGGTAGATATTCTTTATTGGTGATCCCATCATGAAGTATGACAATCTCCAATATCTTGGGCAGTGTAACCCCTTTTGAGCATAAACCAACACCACGAGGTGGTGCCCCCGAGTCATAAGTTGGTACAAACGCCCTATTAACTTTAGATATTAGAGATATATCATCACCATAAAAACCTTGTTACCCTCTGGTAAACTAACATAGCTATGGAAAATCACCATTTTTAATGGGAAAATCAACTATAAATGGCAATTTTCAATAGCTAACTGTTAAATTATCAAAAGGGGTATTGTAAACGAACTTCGCCAACACACTGCGACACAACCTTGCAGGGTTATTGCTGAAACTGATCAATGAATATTGTCCTCCATGCAGAAATTCGACCAGAGTCGAAGAAGCTGCCCGGAAGACAATGGTAATCCCATCCTCTCAATATGAAACACCCACTATTCTGGTCCCAAATAGGTGGAAACATCCCTTCTAAATCATGGTTTCTGGGGGGGTTCTTCAATATTGGGGGAAGGGATTAACATCTTGCGTGATGCCCAGCAAAATGTGTGAATTTAGTATTGCTTATTTTCTTTAGCTGGGTATGAAACTTGAACACATTCCCCATGTTCTTGCGAACATGAGCAGTATAATAATATTATATATAGTAACATGCCAGCAAAGGTTATATAACCCAGTGTCTAGCATATTGTCTAGCTCTTCACAACAGGCAAGCTGGACCACACTGCACCATCAAGATCAAGCAAGCGCAAGAGGCTTTTCTAACAGAAGGAATCTGTCAAAACAACAGAAATCAACCATCTCTGGTGATCTCTGGTGGCACATTTGGCTCTTGAGTGGCTGCTGCCTATTCTTTCATTGATATACAAATAGCTCAACATAGGTCACGGAAAAGTGGTGCAAACCCCACACACCTTTCAAATTCTCTGGATATGGCCATTTAGGTCTTTCAAAAGTAAATTAATTTCAGCCATCTTGTTCCGCCAGCATCACCCAACTGCATCTGCGTTCACCGCAAAACCGGGGGGTTGGACCACACCAGCCCATCAACTTTCCGTGCTGCCCATGGTTTCAGACGGTCTTGTGCATTTTAAGTTCCAGCTTCATTTTAAGTTCCAGCTTCACTTGCTACCATTACAGAGCGTCATCACTTTCTAGTGTATTGGTGGGTTCAAGGGGATTGTTTATAGGTTTCAATTCCAAATTATTGTAGGTCGGTGTATCTTTATGGCCAAAAAAGGCGCAGTAGTGGAACTGCAAAATTGGTCATTGGTCATCTTTGGTTTTGAACCATCAATACGCAATACTACAACAGCTGTTGGAGCAGTACTCATATACCCAGGCTTTGATGCTTATTCAACCCACAGCATCAACCGCATCAACCAACATGGCTCCACGTGTTAACATCGTTGCTCCGTTGCGGAGATTCGTCACGATGTTGATCAACTCACTTGTCTTGCACACCGTCCACGTGCAGTGCACAGACTTGGCTCTTGTAACCTCACAACGGGGCAGGACGGGTTGAGAACAAGAACGGGATTCCCATAAAATGGGTGAAGATGCGGCTTTCTTAAAATGGGGGATCCCCAAGTCACCATGGGTTTCAATGCGAAGTCATGGTCCAATGACTTGGATGATTTGGGGGTACACCCCATTTCAGGAAAACTCCATTTAAGTCAATAATTGTGAACATCATCTCTACAATAAACCAGCTAGGTTGATAGCCTCCTATAATCACATATAATCACTATATCATCAGGGTCAACCGGGTACTGCTTCACCAATCTCACCACCATGAGTTGGTCATGTTCGGCCCCAAAAAGAGAACTCGAACCCCTGATGAGGTCATTGCCAAACCTACTGCCTGGATTTTTTCTCCGCAATTGCCACTTGGGGGACTAGTCCAGAATTTACTATAAGAATCATTATCCAGTTGGTTGGACTGACCAAATTTCAATCATCAACCAGTCATCAATTATATATGGGATATATCTGACAGATCCAGGTGAACGGTTCAGGGCTGGAGGAAAGGACAAGGACCACGACACCAGGAAAAGAGGACCTTTCGGAGAAGTCGCGACAGTCGCGTTTTTCCGCCAGAATGGTCATAGAAATACCACGTTACCAACACTGTAATCTGAACGTGGGATTGAACTGCCAATCACACCAGTTGAATGGCAAACAAGGCGATTTCACACCCAGAACACAAGCATCCAACCAACCGAGATCAACCATGTCCCATCCCACATCTTCCATCCCCACCTCCCCACATCCCACATCCTCAACCGAACGCGTTCCGCAACGCCGAGGGGCGGCTCTTGTTGCTGTCGTCTTTGGTATCCAGGCGCTCTGTGAAGACCACGTACAAAATCTCACAGTGATGTTATTCGAGGAGTTTGGAGGTGAGTTTCCCTGAGTTCATGGGGATATGTAAATGATATTATATACTATATTATATTTATACATGTATATAATCATATAATATATATATGGGACAGACTGGAAGGATATTATGAAATATATCAATGGTAAAAAGGATACAACAGGTATAGTGGTACGATAATCACTTCTTTAAATCTGATGATGGAGTGTTAAAAGAACTGGTACAATGGTGATTTGACCATCAAACAGCCGGTGGCTCCAGGCCTTCAACGGCGGTGTGTATAATGAAGTGGGCACATGTGGGCACGCTACCAAACATGGGGATATGAAACCATCAACACTATGGCAGACATTATCTCAGCATGTGAACAAAAACCCATCCGGGGCCTAACATTTTCATGGCAGCCATGGCACATTCTTGGCTTCTGCGTCATAGATTCCTCGGAAGGCTGGATGGGATTCAGGGCGCGAAGAAAAAAAAGCAGCTACAAGGCCATTCCCAATGATATAGATGTATTATAAAACCATTTATGTATTATTAAGAATTGGCCAAAAACACACACACATATACATATACATATATGTATAAGACTCTGTTGCTGATCTGTTTCCTGATTCTATGGGCCGTCTCTTGAAGAGATGGAGCTTCATCTCAGGTATTGGACGCCGGTACTGGATCAAAGCCCCTGAGCTGATTGGAAGTTGCTCCAAAAACATCACACTTAGCTTAGCTTGAAACATATCCAACACATCACAAAATGCTACTTCAGCATCTTTGAAGATGCAGTTGGATTCAATTGGATAATATATTACTTATTGTCATTGGTATTGTTACTATTCGAATGTGTTTCATCAGTATTGTTCTTCTTATGTTTATTACTATTGTTAAATATCATCATTATCAATTATATTTTGATATATGTTGTTCATTATTATCCTTATTGTATCTCATCATCAGTATTACTGGTTGTTACTATTGAAACGCCCAACGATACTGCGTCCAAGGCACTTTTCACCTTTAAGGTCTTGAAGAGCAAAGATCTAGCCTGGCCAGAGATGCCATGGCAAGGGTCATCGAACGTTGGTCATGTTTAATGGTGATTTCATAGGATATTCATTGCTATTTGATGAGAACAACCAACAATAACAATCATTAATAGCTACCTGTATCAGCAATTGTTGGTTGTATATCCGATGAAACTATATTAAACATTATTAAACTATTAATCCACTAAAGTTTGCTTGCGAAGCTCTCAGTAGCTCCCTGGCTCCCCGGGGCTTTTGTTGGGAATATGGATAGCCCAACAGCTCAGCTCACCGCTCCCTTCACCACTAGAAAGTTGGTCATGTTGAATTCTTGATGGAGAAACCAATGGTTTGCGGCATCCGAATTTTGACAACAAACAAAATCATCATATATCCTTCAGGCAAGTGGAGTTTTCGGGGTGATTATCCGCCTTTTGACTGCTTCAAATCCATCAAACACATCCATCAACCGCACCGCAAGGCATCACGTAGGGTTCTCTCAAAATTTGGCATACCCAAATCCAACGGCTCATCATCATGTTCCTGGAAAACGCCATTTTTAGGAGCTATCCCTACCGCGGTGAAGATGGGTACCTGCACCAAACCGGCATGGCCAGTATTAGGCACCATGACAATCGAAAACATTCATGTCAAAAAAGAAATAGTAAACAAGTTTCACCTACCCTATCCTCACTTTGTAAACTTTGAGAGCCAGTTGACCCAGCATCTGGGGAGCGAGTCAATACCAGCACCGCTACATCACCAGCTGCATCATGGCACAATACTCCCCATTAATCCATGACGGTCTGTTAACAAAATGATACAACATGTCAACATGTCAACACCAATTGCCAAAATCAATCATACATCATTAGTCAACAACACTGCTTAAGAACAATTCTCGACTCCAAAAACTCCGGAAAACCAGGATTTTCTGCACTCCGTTGATCTGCAACTCCGATTTCAACGCCTCGGTGAAAACGTCTTCGCCCTCCTTGTTGGGCTTGACATCTGCCGCAATCTTCACTGGACCGTTCTTGGCGCAGGTGAGTCCAGCGGCGCCGGGATCTGAGAAGAAATCGCCTGGATGAGGGAAGAGATGGATGGGGGCCCCTAAGTCATAGCTGGCATATGGCCCATTTTTTCCCCCAGTCAATATGGTAGTAGGTTTTGCACTTTCACATATTTTTGTCCATCATTTGCACCAATGTTTTAGCATGAACAACCATGAAATTCATCATTGTCGAGTCAAAACATGTTGTCATATGTTGTGATTCACCATTGCATTTACTTCACTACTGATGGATTCTTAAACTGGTGGCTTATCCCTCCGAATCTTAAAATCAGGCAGTGGGACTTTGGGAGATCGGATATCTTGGTGGTGAAATGTCCCGCCCTCTGAGGTCGCACTATATTTACAAGTAGGCTAAGCAGGATTCATTGATTTTGATGTATATATAGTTATATATATATATATATACATATTTCTTGTGGATAGCTCCATAGAAGGGCTTTCACATCATATCACTGGTGGGTCTTTTGTTGTTAAAAGAGAAAAACAACGCCAGCTGGCCACGACCCCGCCACGGTCGCGCCTTTGGACACACGGTCAGCCACTGAGCGCGAGAAGTCAGAGATGTAGAGTGTGACACCGCTCACCTTAGGGTCCTGACAGGTGGCGAAAAGGTGCCACCTGTTTCGAAGCGCCGGTGAAAAAACATCAGAAGGGGCGTTTATTCCATTCCAAAGACTGATGTATGGGAATTATGTATGTAAAACTATATGTACATATATATGAAATATATGTTTATATGATTATATAGTTTTACATTTATATAGTTATATATAATATATAATAATATATACATATTTAAACCAACAATCAAACATACAATGTTTAATGTCTATAGATATGGGAAATAATCTATAATCCATGTCTATACGTCGTGATAGCTCGTCTGGCATTTTTCCAACGGTGGGAATTGTTTTTTTTTGAGAATCCCAAAGTTTGGACATCATCCCTTTCTCAAACTTTGGCCAAACTAGAACACTGGCGCCAACTTGAAATCATGGCCAACCTAGATACCCTGCAGAAAAATGGATTCTTAGCCTGTCTGTAAACATTCCCATTTGTTTCGCTCAAAACTGCTACCCTCTTCTAGACATTTACATGGATGTGGAGTTTACCCACCATGAAAGTAGATCACAGTCCTAGGCAAAATCATTGGTTTTCATGGGTTTTCCACATCTATGTTCACATACCCTCTGGTAAACTAGCATAACTATGGAAAATCACCATTTTTTATGGGAAAATCCACTATAAATGGCAATTTTCAATAGCTACGTTTAATTACCAGAGGGTACCAGAAGGTAGCCAACCATCATAGCACCAGTGTTGGCATTTTCCAAATCGGTCGACCTCGAAGGCTTCCACATTGATGGTGTCCTACCGTGAGACCATGAGGTTGGGAAATGTAAAGTGGTGCCCCTCAGTTGTAAATTGGTTTACCAACCCCAACTAAGTATAGATATATCTACCATAAACATCCACAAACCCTATAGTTATTGGAGCATATTGGAGCTATAAACCAACTTTGCAAACTATGGGGCTTGAAGGTTTGTACATTGGAATGGTGCCTATAATCATTACACCCCCCAAACTTGGGACCTCAAACATGGGCCCCGGAAGAGAATTGTCCGCAATTGGATATTGAAATTCTATGAAGTTTCTGGGTCCCATGTGACATTTACAGCTGGTAGTACATAATAGTTCGTGCAATAGTGACTACGCAGTATACTGTCCTGGTGGTAATGGTTTATGATGGTTTGTGATGGTTCGGGACAATTTGTAATGATACACAAGAATGACTAGTAGTGATTTGCATTGGCTGGTAATTCCATGTAATGGCTGGTAAGCAGCTAGTATTAGTTTGTAATGGTTATGATTGTTACTGAGTCGCAACTTCTTGTCGAACGACGAACATCAAACAAATAAAAAATGTTTACCGGGTAAATACATGCAAACTGATTAAATGGGGATCAAATGGTTCATTAATGGAGATTGATGGCTTTTAACGAGGTTTTGGATTGGGTCAATGATGGTCAATGAAATCAATCCGTTGATTGCTATTCCATGCATCATTATTTACCTATTGCTTGTTCACAGTTTTCCATGCCATGTTGCCCCAAACAAATACATGCTGCGTGTGGATTTGATGTGGATTTGTCTGAAGATACGTTGCCCCAAAATCCTGCGGCTCAACATGGTTTTCCAGATATTAAGGGGCCCCAAAATGATAAATGCAAAAACAAAAACAGGTTAGCTTTGGGGTGTAAATATATGATACTGGGATTAATCACAAACATTAAAAAAAAAAACATTTGTTGGTGTACAGGTGTGAATACATTTTCATATTTCACGTTCATGGATTGTGAAATCCCCCGATACATTAATTACATGATCCCCGAACTAATCATCAACCAACCATCACTTCTCAGGTATATCCACTTGTTTCCTAAATTTTGTTCATGGAATTGTTGATTTAATCCCTATTACAAATGATTTATACTTATTAACCAAAGGGGGGTTGAACATCTTTGAATATTGCATAACACAACGGGCCGAGTAAATCGTTGTGCCTTGAAGATGAAGCCACTAGCTGGGATCTCGCCCACCACGCGCTTGCTCTCCGCAAAGGCAGGGAAGCTGGTGAGGCTCATGCCCAGCAAGGCCTTTTGTCGATGCGGCGCAGCGTTTCCGGGAGAGTTCTTGAAAAATGTATGGTGATTGGAAGTTGTAAGCAGATATGGGATGATATGCGGATTTTGAGAGTTGATGAGAGGTTGTCGAAGTTGGTTGAACTAAGTAGGCACACGATTGGATTGATTGTGTATGTATACGTAATATATATATATATATTGGGGTATGAACTCATCTTAGTGGTGGTTTCAATGCCCCACAAATCATAGAAGTAAAGGTTCGGTTTATCATCCCAAATAGGTCTCCAAGCCAGCAACCAGTCATGAAACTGAGGCTGTGTTTTGTTGATCCTTTCCACACCTCTAAAATGGTTCCATTACAAACAAACCATGTCATTTTACCATTTTTAGATGCCCAACTTTGCAGAAATCCACGGCCAAGTGATATGAAAACATCTGGGAAGATTTACAGCCCAGCATTGTCATGTGCTTGGGAAAGTCTGATCCTAGTTCCAACTGGCTCCCCATGCAAGTGTTGAGAATATAGATATCCCAACCACTCAGCTCACCGCTCCCTCCAAACCACAGGATTGTTTAATATGTTGCTAGACACCAGCGATAAGCAAAACGCCCCTTGGAGGCTTCGAGCAAAGTCCTTAGGGACATATGAAGGCTCCATGCAGCAATCCAGGACATGGCCAAGCCTGGTTACCCTGCACAAACATATATCGTTTTGGTGGAATGAAACTTTACTCCACTCAATATATAGCAAAATCATGTTAGGAAACACCATCTGTGGACCTCAAGCATTCAACAAGAACTACCCAAGCACTGACAAGACAATGCTATTGTTGAAACCCAATGGACTCAGGAGCTGGCTGAAATCTGCTGACATTCTTAATGATGAGTACTGCTACAAGGTGGTATCCCAGTGTGTTAGCCAAGTTGGTTTATAAGTATATAACTAGAAAACTGATGAAAACTATAGTTTATGGATGCTTATGGTAGATAGATCTATACTTCATGGGCTTTACACACCAACATATCTGGGGGGCACCACATGGTAGATCTTGTAGCTTCAAAGACCGTCCTTGCTGTTGCTGAAAAAACCCAGGATTTTCGTCCCTTTGAACCTGATCCATACCCTCCAATTGGCAAAACTTGGAGAATTATCTGTTTTTTTTCATCAAGCATGTCACTTTTGTCGTCCAGCTACGATTGATTGCCAAAGACTGGACCATGACAAGTCCCGCATATACGATCCATCCAGGGTTGCTCTCAACATTTGAGATACCTCAACGGGTGTGACTCGGCTAAATCCAAAGGTCAAATCAATGATTTGCGACCAACAACAGTGGCTCTCAGCTCTCAGTTACCTCTGCTAGATCGGAGTGATCATCATAAAACCATCATTTAAATTCCAAGCCATCATTTAAAGTTTAAACAATCATTTAAACCATCATAAAAGTACTGAAAAACCACAATTGACCCCCCATCCCCATGAAATTCTTGGGTCCATCCGACCAACAGCCCAGCTACCCAGGGCGCTTCGCCCTCCCCGGGGCCCGCGGCTCCCGCAGCTTGGGCTCCACCCTGCGACCGCGGCGATGGCCGACGGCCGAGGCCTTGGCCGATTCAGCGATGGGGAGAACATGTGGGAAATCCCCGAAGCAAATCGAGGTTTATAGCTGGGAGAATCATCTAGATTTGGGACTAGAGATTGGTACATGTAAATGGTGGGAAAGTCAATCAACTAAGGTCTATGATATATCTATGAGTCAATGGGGTTTGTAAACCAACTGAAAATAGCAGGATAAATAATAAGATGGGAAATCTAAGAATACACCTACCATTCCAGGATGGTTTCAGTAGTAGCACCCATTCATGATTGAGCAACACACACATACACTATCATACATATATGGATTTAAGATGATTTAAGCAAGTGATTTATTTTCGATGTATTCTAGGTAGAGATGACTTTTTGCTGGTGGAGGTATGGCGGGTGTATCTACTGTTGGATGGTTGAACTGAGTGGACCCATGTTTGATCAGAGGGCGGTGAATCGCCCTGAAAATCAGAACAGATTCCAGTTGATCAAAGTCTGGATGGCTAAACGCTAGTCAAAGCCCTTGTACCCCCGTAAACCCACGGACAGCTGGGATTGATGGATGTTCATCCCCCGATTTTTGGGCAAGGTGGCGCCCCCCCCAGTTATAAGATGTTATAAGTTGGTTTATAACCTCCATTAAGTATAGATATATTTATTAGAAACCCAAGTGATTGGGGTTATATATGAACCAACTTCGCCAACTGGAGGGCACCACCTTCTGGGATAGTCAGATTTGATCCATCCCCATATGAGGTTATCTGCGGACCTCTGCCTCATCCCATCTCAGCTGGCTTCGCCACGCGGCATCAACTCATTGAGTGGTGGTCTGACCCCATCATGAAGTGCTTCGTTTTATACCAAAGCGTTCCCCACTTTAGATGGACTAGATTTGGCCTTTGTTATCCTTTATTGCTTACAATGTGAGGCCCCCAATCGTTATAAGTTGGTTTATAAACCCGATTAAGTATAGTTATTTGCGTATCATAAACCATAGTTATTGGAGGTATAAACCAACTTAGCTATCTAGGGGGCCTCACATTGTATAATGAAAGGTCCGCAATCATTTTTCAGGCCTTCCCCAAACATCGAAAGCTCGACCACCAGGGTGGCCATGGCACCCCTCTGATTCGGCGTGGAGAAAGTGAAGNCCCCAAACATCGAAAGCTCGACCACCAGGGTGGCCATGGCACCCCTCTGATTCGGCGTGGAGAAAGTGAAGGAAGTGCCTGGCGAAGACCATGGGACCATCATGGATTCACCTTCAATGGTAGTGGAATGGTAGGTTGTAAGCAATGTATATATTTAAATATACCATCTGGTATCTTAACATAGATCCTGAGAATAGCTATTTTTAGAGGAAACTAATCTTCCAATCCCTATCTGCCAGGGTCTATGTAAATTTACCAGAGGGTAATATGTACATACCATTGTCCACCATATGATATACCCTCCATATGTATACCCAACCATATGTTTCATATTAGATATATAATATTGTACACCAAGAATTAATCCATTGTTCAATACATATCTGTGAATCCCACCATCAAAAAAGTTCCAACTATGGCATGTACTTACCAACGGTTGGACTTTCTTGGGGATAAATATCGGTCAATCTTCGATACATCTGAGACTGGTCCCGAACTAATCTTAACTGACTACCGATGATCTATCTACCCTCTGGTAATCTAATATAGCTATGGAAAATTGATGAACATGGTCCATTTATATATGGATGACTTACCTACGTAAAACATGTGGTCTTCTATGTTAAATCACCAGAGGGTACCCAAGACACATGTTTTTCCCTGTTTTTCTATATTTTTTTAATCTGTTGCATCAACCTGCTTGAGCCACGGGACGCTAACCACTCAACAGGCCTAGGCAAAGGGCTGCGGCCAGAAACAGGCAGCGCAGCCGGCGCAAGCGCATGTCCTCAGGTCTCAAGATGTCGAAACTTTCACAGCAACTCACTGTTAGGATACCCCTCCAATTTTGAGTGTCTAATGTCCCTAGCTCTGCTTGGATTGTTGCAGAAACCGAACTAAAACTGCTAATTGAGTTACTTTTATGATATACTGAACCCACTTAAGTGGCGACTGTCATTCTTAGCAGCTCAATCATCATCCATTTGGGGGTCCGGTCATTTTGACCAACATTCTGAAATAAAGATGTTTACATCGACTCCCCTCTTTGGTGGTTTCAATTCCCCTCCAAGATATGCTCATCGATGGTGATCATCNTAAAGATGTTTACATCGACTCCCCTCTTTGGTGGTTTCAATTCCCCTCCAAGATATGCTCATCGATGGTGATCATCATCCAAGGTAGGATGGAAAACAAAATAAAATTCCAAACCACGAACTAGATCCGCTTGTCATCTGTCCATTATATCCCATTGTATCCCAATGTTACATGGTTAAATCCCATGTTTGTTGCAGAAATGCCGATCATGATGGATATATTCATTACACATCCCATTGTAAATCTCATCATATTCATTACAGAATGATAAATCACAAATAATCATCAAATCACATCATTCATATCATAACATTATTAATCCATATTAATCCCCATTATTCATCATGTTTGCTGGCATATATTTTCATAAATTCACCACCGCATCCTGAAAACCAACCAAGCGTCCCTCATCCCCGTAGCGCGCCAGCTCTTGGGCCGCGCAGTTTTTGAGATCACTCAAGCCAAGCTGCAGTGGCGGCAAACAAAATCCAAGCAAAATTGTTATCTTTTTCTTGGAATATCGGAATATCTATATATAGTCATCCTGGATAATTAAAATCTGGAAATTTCAAAACATCATGAAAAAACACTAATATGGGAATACGGAACATGTGTGAAAATCCTACATTCAATCTACTTCAGGATGATTATAGACATAGATGGGACCTTCAAATCGTTTGAAATCCATCTGCACATAGGGTGGTTTCCGTTGGATGGGGTATGATGGAGTTCGAAACCAACAAACGTGTCACTGGTGGGCCATTCCTGTGTGATTTGATTTCCACATGTTCCAGGTTTGTTCCTGCGATTGAATTGATCTGAAACAACAATTATTGTCTATGGGTATGTCATCAAGCAGTGTCAAAAAATGCATTGAAACAAACATGGATCCCTTATGTTTGTGAACTCCTACTTTACTCAATCCATCGCACCTGTCCCTGCAGATTAAGTTTAGGATCCATAGTGATCGACCAGTATGCATCCTCATGTTATATTCTTTATGATTTTATAATGTATCAGCACAACTCCTTTTAAAGTAAATGGATTCTATCTCCAGGCTCCAAATCTACTTTCAATTTCAAACAATGGCACGACACACTTCCACTCGAGCCGGGGCCGCTGCGCAAACCTTTCTCTCGAAACCAGGCTTCTGCTCGCGACTCGAACAATCGCTGGTACCTGCGACATGTTGCAACAGCACTACCCCTGGTAAACCCCTCGTATCCCCTGCTCGTCGATGGTTTAGTCATGTTTTTAAATCATACAAACTGGTTTCATGGGGATAAGTAGTGTCGTCGTCATCCTCCTGATAATGATCATGATCATGATCATCGTGATCATCTCCATGATCATCTTCATGATCATCCTCATCATCATTATCATGATCATCCTCATGATCATCCTCATGATCATCTTCATGATCATCCTCATGATCATCCTCATCATCATTTTCATGATCATCCTCATGATCATCCTCATGATCATCTTCATGAACATCCTCATGATCATCATCATGACCATCCTCATTTTCATCGTCATCGTCATCCTCATGATAATCCTCATCGTCATCGTCGTCGTCATCGTCATCGTCCTCCTCCTCCTCGTCATCATTATCATCAGCATCACCATGGTCATCGTCGTCGTCATCATCATCACAACCATCACCATCATCACCATCATCACCACAATTATCACCATCACCATCACCATCATCATGATCATCATCAGAATGACCATCACCACCATGATAATCATCATGATGATCATCATCATCATCATCACCACCACCACCACCATCACCATCAGTAGCAGTAGAAACATGTAACATCACGGATCACAATTAACAGGAGGGTTTCCCCAATGGGGGCATTCTAAATCATGCATGTTATTCTCATAATTTTTCAGTATACATACACCATCCGTTTATTGGGGATCCCCCATCTATGGGAACCCACACACGATGACTTGATCCTCTAAACAACCCAAACCAACCTCCGGTGANGTCCAAAGGGATGACAGGGTGACACGTACCCTTCGGGCATCAAACATGGCAATGGACATCCTTTTCTACTTCTATCTGGCAGTCTTGTCCGGTATACTTTATGGACCAATTTTCAAGCAATAAATACGCTCATGTTGGAAGTTGCCCATCAGCATGTCAATCGGCACACTGCGCAATGCAGGCCAGTCTTGAGGTCGATGCGTGACTTTNTTTCAAGCAATAAATACGCTCATGTTGGAAGTTGCCCATCAGCATGTCAATCGGCACACTGCGCAATGCAGGCCAGTCTTGAGGTCGATGCGTGACTTTGCCAATGAAATGGCAAAGGCACTCCACACCTGCAGGCCAAGCTCTGTGAGTATTGTTGGCCAGCTTCTGTGGTGAATCACTTGTCCCACCAGGAGCTGGTCATGATCCGGGTCCACCCACCCTGGACTGGATGTAGAACAACACAGCCAATGCACTTCACCAGAAGCTGCTTGAACACAAAGCACCACCAACTCCTTTAGTTTGGAATGAACACTCCAACGGTCTCTGAAAAACTCTGCAGCGACCGTCTTCTGATGGGTCAATGCTCTTGAGTTCCAGTGGCGGCACACTCGGCTGCCCACTAGACCAAAACGTCTGACTTCCACCGATCAGGTTGGAGAACCCGCAGATAAGTACTGNCAATGCTCTTGAGTTCCAGTGGCGGCACACTCGGCTGCCCACTAGACCAAAACGTCTGACTTCCACCGATCAGGTTGGAGAACCCGCAGATAAGTACTGCAGGACTGAGGTCAGGCCAGAGAGAAGGTATAGAGAAGGTCCCTGATCATACGGCGTATATTTTTAAACAATCGGATTTTAAGACACATCCATAGGGATTTTATACTACCTCCGCGAAGCTTGCTCAGGGCCGCCTCAAATTTTGTATCAATAGAAACATTCGGAAAAATAGTCGAAGCTTTATTTCAAGTACAGTAGGTCGATAAAACAGCCGGACATTTACTTTCAGCATTAAGTAACCTAGTAAAATAAGGTTGCCCCTTGCCTAGCCCCGACAATACCCATCCTGATCAAAACATGTCACCGCCTGTCAGAAGTATCCTACCGGAGAAGCTTTCCTGGCCCCAACCTTGCCCACCACGGGGAGCCTCAGCACTGGCAACCATCAATCCTAGAGTCCTAGAGCATTCCAAGTATGGCAGCCTTCAATCTTGCCCCAGCAGCTTCCAACCCTGGCAGCCTCCAACCTTAGGACATTCCAGGAACGTCCAGCCCTGGCAACCTCCAACCTATCTTTTCATTTTTTGGGGTATACCCACGTTGACCCGATTTTCAGAGAAAAGCAAATGAATATAATTACTTGGTGGCTCATCCCAGTTAGAAAGTAGGTTGTAACCCCACTTGTTGCATGTTATAACTAGACAAACCCTACCTACCCCACTTAGGGTTCCTGGGGTGAACCACCAAGTGATGACAGCCATGAGGTGAACCCAATCATATCCAATAGATGAACTACCTCTATGACTGGGATGATGAAAAGGCCCCCCCAATTTTTGGTGAATGGTTTATGGCATTGGGCCTATAACATTGGCTATTGAAACTATGGATATTATCATTCTGTGGGAAAAGAAATGGGAACATGTATAATATATAAAACTTCTAATCAAGCAATTCACGTGGCTCCACAACTTTGATTCCCACATGTTCCATCTGCCACAACCACAACGTCCACTGGGCACTGCTGGTGGAGCGTATGGAAGCAATGCCTGGGCGGCACAATACAACGGTCACTGACACAGGGGGTGAGGTGTGAGTTTGGCTTCGCATATGATCTTGAAGTAAAGTTGAACCACCCAGAAAAGCTTGCTGAATTCTGATTTTCGGACAAACATCTAAATCTAAAGCATCTGAAGCTTGAAAGCTTTGTTTTTGGAAGGTCGTGATTCCAAGGATGCCAAAAAACATGTAAACAAACATGGCTCACAGGACAGCAGGAATGGCCACCCAACCAAAGCCAAGCTTGGATAGAGCTTGGAGATGTTTATGTGGGATTCACCCAAAGCCAAAAACCTCCCATGACTGCGGGGTGGTTTATTGATAGCACTCCTCAAAATGTTACAAATGGTGATTGGGGATGGTTTATGAAGTTGGCTGTCTGACATGAATCTTGGCTCACACTCTTCAGGAAGCTACTGCAGAATACAAGAGTGTCATGGCTTACTTTGATTTTCTTAAGAATACCAGACCAAAAAACAGTCTCAGCAGATTTCCCATCCAGACTCCGCTCGGCAGCCCGACAAATGCTCCGTCTCGAAGCCAGCAAACACAGCACAGTTCTCCTGGGGCGAAACTTGGGATCCAATGGCGACTTCCTTGATTTTGTAGTTGNCAGCCCGACAAATGCTCCGTCTCGAAGCCAGCAAACACAGCACAGTTCTCCTGGGGCGAAACTTGGGATCCAATGGCGACTTCCTTGATTTTGTAGTTGAAAAGCATGATAATGGATCGTGATATGTTCTATGGTTAGTATTTGAAATATTTGTTAATATATATGTATATATATAAATACATATTATATATATATATATATATATTGTGTATTACAGCGTGCATCGTAATACCTACCCTATACGTCAGTTATTGAAAATATGTAGTCTGTGTGCCCATTCTTTGACCATATTGACATACCTGTCTTGACCACCAACCCAGCGGCTTTGGAGACGGCGCGACCTGGGCAAACTGGTCCACAAACTCCAGAAAATTGTCATCTGTGAGCCTGCCATATTGATCTGCCCATGGGAATCCCACTTTGGTATTGGGTAGAAACCATAGGACTAACCAGTTCTGATCCTCCTATAAAGCACTTAAACGTTTAACAGGTAAATCAACAAAAAACATCATCATAAATCATTATGAAGCATCATACATCACCATAAATCTCTAACTACAGTAACATTACGAACCCAAACAGCTTTGGGCAACGGAAGACCCGAAGAAGCACACATGGCGTCAAAATTGATTCTATAAAATATATTAATACATAAAATTTCTACTATACATATTAATACTAGTTGATAATCTACTTTAAAATCATGTCAACAATCTATTGGTAATCTATGAATAATCAATTAATGTTGATCACTTGTTGATCCCTCTTTAGTAGGAAACCACGTCGATTCAGTTTAGGGTGACCCAATGACTTGACTCCCGCCTGTCCACTAAGTCCAAGAACTGCTCGTCATCCATGGAACGCCGGAAGTGGCTGGAGTGGCAAGNCTTGACTCCCGCCTGTCCACTAAGTCCAAGAACTGCTCGTCATCCATGGAACGCCGGAAGTGGCTGGAGTGGCAAGGGAGACACTTATCTATCTATTTATCTACATAACTCGATGTCTCTTTGTCACATGTCATTCCCATACATTTCTTTTTGTCCAATTCCCTAACAAAAGGAAACACAAACGAAACCCTGATTTAGTAATGCATGTATTTATTTGGGGGACGATTTAAGGGGATCCGGTATATTTCTAATATGATCAGAGGGCAACAATTCAGAAGATCACTATCGGGGCATTTGATCTTCATGTTGTGGGAAGTCTCACAATGTGATCGGTGAACCATTGAAGCAACCTGAAACTTGTGCAAAAAGTTGTACACTATTGGAGAGCACCAATGAGTCATGCAACAAATTTCGTGGAATTGTTTGGAAGCAGCAACATCTTGCAGCATCCGTGGTGATGTGGGGCATGCCGCGAACTGAAGTTTAACCATCTTCTGCGGATATCATCCAGTTTTTCTTTGAAATTTCCAGACTCGAATGAAAATTTCGAGCCAAGTGCAGCTTGTGATGTATCCGGAATCCGACCTAGAGCAACTCTTTTCCTTTCAAAATAATCATGTTTATCCCCAGCAAATTCACCGGATGCTAGTCAATAAGATGTCAGTAAGCAAAAAGCAGCGGCAGTCGTAGCGGCACGGCGGATCCATTTCTGGGAGATCCTAAGATTTCAACGACTCGAAATCAGGGAGTCACCAAGCACACCAAGCCTTGATAACTTTCCATGACATCGTTCCTGGTTGCCCAGTGCCAACCCAGTCTATCAGTTTGAGTTTTGGCAATCATGATCTCAGATCGGATGGGAACAACACCCAATCTCTTGGGGAAAAAACAGCCAACTCCAATCACCAGAGTCACTGCCACCCAAGTTCAATATGGTTCAGAACTAATCGTTCAAAAATGTTGAAACATCCACTCTAGCAGAATCACCAAGTACCACCAAGTACCCACCATTGGGAGAACTGTTTTTGCCGGTCTCTTTTCAGATGTTCATCCATGTTCATCCTATGAGTACGTGCTTCTTCAAATGGTGATGGCATCAAATCAAGGACCATCGGACCATCGCATGTTGTTCTGAGGGAGTGTGTCTGAAAATGAGGTAGTACCTCACAATGCAATTTTATCAGGGAACATCTTAAAATTATGATTAAATTAAATAGTGGATCGGGCCGGGGTGCTCCACATGCTTGGTCACCACAAATTCTACCGGTTTATTTAACAAATGAAAATCACCATTTATCATCACCGTTTTTAACATGAAGACCGATGCAACTCATCCATAACATAGCTATATTAAGTAACCAGAGGGTAGGTTTTCACACCAACCCAAACCCTTCAAAATGACAGGCTTCTTTTGGGACCACCAGGCTGCATGCCGGTTTTTTCAGCTCTGATGCGCGCGCCATCACGCTGTATAGGCGATGAACCTGGAGGTTGAACCACATGCCAAAACAAGATGAAAGTGAAGTTGGAGCAGGAGAAAAGGAATGGAAAAATGAATGAATGTGTATGTATACATCATGGTCTTGTTTAGTAATAGTAGCATATGATAGTATATGGGGGTTTCCTAAAATGAGGGTACCCATAAATGGGTTTATAATGGAAAATCCGATCTAGAAATGGATGATTTGGGGGTACCCCTATTTTAGGAAACCTCCATATAGTAGTATATAGCAGTATAAAGTAGTATATAGCAGAATATTGTAGTATGATGTAGTATGTAGCAGTATATAGTGTAGTAGTTTGTTAGTAGTATAGAGTAGTATACAGTAGTACAAAGTAGTATGTGTCGAATATTGTAGAATATAATATCATAATATTTATATAGGTATATTGCACGATTGCACCACCCAATGTGTAGCAATACTGCGGAATGTGCGTAGCAAACACCGCAGCCGGGAGAACTCGCCAACCCATGCAATACACACGCACTGGACATAGTCAGCCCGTGTAAAGCGTCAGGAAACCACCCAACAGCCATGGACAGTCGGCAAAGCCAACTGATTGGGAAACAACACATGCACAATGCCGATCATGTTCAAATAGTTGAACAAATTTGGTTTTCAGCATTGAAATTCACAGGGATGAATCCACACCAGCATTCTCCCGTCGGCACCTCAAAGATGATGATCCCTGCGGTGCAGCTTCTGTGCAGCTTCAATCATAGTCAAAATAGCTATATCATATCCCCATGAAGAAATTATTATAGCCGCTCATGCGATGTTTGATGTTTCGCCACGTTCGCACCAACTACCGTCCCACGCTCGGGCCGATATTTCCAATCACATTGAGTTGGCAAATCTCAAGCCTAGCCTCACTGTTGCATCCACCTGGTGGGAATGCGACGAAAAAGTTGTGTGTGTGTGTGCCAATGTGGCAACATGATTGTCTTTCACCTCTCACTGACACGGACATGAAGCAATAGAAGTAAGCGAAAACACCAGCCAAATCAGACAAAAATGCATATACCGAAATAAAATGAGGTGTGTCCTACTGAAATCGGCATGGAACCCTTCCAAAACGGTTTCACTACAAAAACTGGGGACCAGGATTCCAAGATACCATCGAATCGCTAGCCTACCCACCGATCAAAATGGTGCAATAATGGCCACTTTGCCGTGACATCTCCTCCCTTGCTGTGCCATTCGGAAACACTTGGGGATGGTTCCCAGAAGAAGAATGCAGTTGAATACCCTGGAATACATATACCAATTCACTAAATACGCGTGGATCAATCAAGGTCGCCCATGTTTGACCGAAAAACATGCTCTCTGGCGTCTGTCGGATGCCTGGCTGATGGCATTCCGCTTTAACCTCAGCCACCGGGCGTCAAACAACAAACGCAAAAAACATGTTCTTTCTGAGATGGGTGTGGCAGTTCAGGAATGCCGTTGTTCGATTTTTGGAAAGGCTCTTGGTGCCTGGGAGTGAAGTTCGGACTGCAGATTGCAAAAGTTCGGCAGCAACGAAAGAACGAACACGTTTTTTTGCGTCAGCGCAAACTGTACAGGGTACAGTCTCAGGCGCNCACTTTGGGCGAACGATTCATCACCTCCATGGCACATGTCGAAAACACACTCGGAAAACATCTCTGGGTGAAGTGTTTCCTGTAGATGCTTCGAGCAAACTGCTCTGGCCTCTTCCTGCTTCGCATCGCTGCAGCCCTGCGATTGCACCAGACTTGTTCCTCTGTGGTGCTTCTTCTCCAAGTATGCAGCTCCGGCTGGGCTGCCACCCAAGGTCGCCCACGATCCAGGAGCCTCTGACAAGGGGCTGTTTTAAGTACCTTACGTATGGAAACAGGGTTCAAGTACACCCAGCATCAATAGGTACATCTACATATATCATGAAATCGAATCATAGTAATGCATACTACTATTCTGGTGACCAACTGAGATGAGAAGGCAAAAGTGTTGGGGAAAATCTTGGATCCTGCTTCAAATGTCTGGAATCCCGTTAGAGTATCCAATATTATCCAATCTACTAGGAGCGCCTTAAAGTAGCGCTGAAGACAGTTGCGCTGATGTATTCAAACTATAGCACCTTCCACCACTGCTGTCCGCCAAAAAAATGGCACCTTCTTTCGGAAGGGTTTGTCTTGTTTTGCCCCTGAAAATTGTCGCTGAATCCTCCCAGCCTTGAATGCGTGGTCGTCCTTCATCTGCAGGATGCCTTGCTTGCTGAACAAGAAATGGTAGTNGTTTTGCCCCTGAAAATTGTCGCTGAATCCTCCCAGCCTTGAATGCGTGGTCGTCCTTCATCTGCAGGATGCCTTGCTTGCTGAACAAGAAATGGTAGTTGCTGCTTGCGTCTGGAGCAACTCCAAGTTCCCCACCCACATATTCAATATCTTCCTTCTGGCGCATGGTCATCTTGAAACCCATGTGATTCTGCGGCAAGCAATGCACCACAAGTTGCGCAATAGCCTTCATGTCNCACATATTCAATATCTTCCTTCTGGCGCATGGTCATCTTGAAACCCATGTGATTCTGCGGCAAGCAATGCACCACAAGTTGCGCAATAGCCTTCATGTCGGAGATTGACTTCATCTGCAGCAATATTGCAGACCTCAGCATTTTGCTTTGGCCCAATTTTTCGTGGAGCTTCTTCACCTGGAAACTGGTGGTCCCGTCTTCTGCACTGAGAAGTTCCAACTGTGCTTTTCGCCATGAAGATNCGCAGTCTCTCGTGGTGATTTCCATGGATTTCCCGGAGCGGCGATCCAAAAGGATCAGCCCTTGGGTAGCGAACCGGTCGCCCCCGTAGGCTGCCAGGATCTGCCAATCTGCACGAGCTGCAGGAGCTGCACCTGGCACAGCCGGCACAGCCTTGGAGAAGTTCCATGCGACGAACACCCCCTCCTGCAGCACGGTGTAATCAGCACCGCGCAAGCTGTGGATATGGGGATCGCCAGAAACACTTCCAGCATCTGGACAGGCGCACACTCGCCGGAAGTTGTTCCGGAATGCGTCGCACGCCATCTGTGACTCGTCGCTGTTTCCGATGCAGACAGGCTTCGGACCAGCAGGAGTGAAATCGGCAGCAGGGAGGAATGACGCTGCAGGATTTGTAGGAGTAGGAGTAGAAATGAAACCGCGACAACTGGTGGGGACCGGAAGCTGGTCCAGCAACTCATTCATGTCATCCTCGGTAGCAGTTGCCATTTTGTCCTTATCGCAAGTGCCTGGAGTTCCGCCACATGTCGAATCGCAGCTTGCGCCTTGGTTTGGGCGTGTTGAAGAAGGTGTGAGATTCCCAATCAAGTTCACCTGAGCAATCCTCGGGTCCAAACATATATAACCAATGCGTTTCCCAATCCCTGATCATTACACATGCAGAAAACACACAGCAATGACGCTTGTCAACTATCTGCACCCCTAATTAGACATGCAGAATGATAAACAATGCCTTGCAAGAACTTACCCAGAAACAATCATTTCCTCAGACAGCATGCCATGACAACAGCACACACACACACACATGCGCGCGCTTGCACAA
>BGPT01001382.1:0-132284 GCA_003297045.1 Symbiodinium sp. clade C Y103
CGACCGTCACAGATTTGCCCAGTGGTACAGCACAGAACTCACATTAGGCCACAATTTCGGATTCCCCAAAAAGCGTCACTTTTTTGGGAATTGCGAAATGTCGAAATCCCAAAATAGTTGCACTTTTTCGACGTGAATTTGGAGAGATAGGGAAAAATGAGCAAAAGAAGATCTGGAGAGTCTAAAATGGCTTCTGCAGNGAATTCCCCAAAAAGTGGCGGAATTTGGGGATTTCGGACCCTGGCGATTTGCGCGCGGCAGCTCTTGTGTACCCAAATCGTAATATTAGTAGTAATTTATATTTTCCTGTTTTTTTATTTAATTGTCGGTTTTTCCTTATTATGTTTTTTTCATTTTTTTTTCCCTTCATTTATTTATTTATTTAATTTCATTTTATATATTATTTATTTATTTATATTTTTCTAATCATTCCTAATTTTTCTCAGCTCTATCCACCTCCGTTCAATTCTTCTCACCTCTATCCCCCTCTCTTCAATTCTTCTCAATTCTATCCACCTTTCTTCACTTCTTCTCACCTCTTACATATCCTCTCCCTAAAATAACTCATTAAAATCAAATTTATGCCTTCCTATTTTTTTTCAATTCTCTCCTACTGTCCCAGGCTGCTGTCCCCGGCGCGCCGGGTGCGTGTATACTACTTTCACCCTTCTAGGCGCTACTTACCCAGTACCACCTTACAGCCTACTTACTACCTACCTACTATCTACTACCTCCTCACTATTTCTTGCTCACCACCTTCCTACTTGGTTTGTCTGTCCCGCGTCTATAGATTGGAAAAATCAATTATCAATTTGACAAGGTTGTATTTTTTTTTACCGCAGCACCAAAATCTACAACCGCGCTGAAATATGCTGACTTCGTCAAGCAAGAGGGATCTGGTGATACAAGGTGCTTGGGAGGTCCTGTCCAAGCCTGTCAGGTGAGGCAACTAAGCTCTGCGACATCCCCAAATTTTCTGGCATCCGAGTAGTGGTTCAGCAACCCCAGAAGTAAATAGACAACCGATGATTCTACAAAGCTAACCTATGGTCGTCCTGGAGTAGATAGAAAATAGAAATCTATAGACATGTTTAAACCAACTCCTCACCCAAATGGCATTTTTTGAAGATGCAACGTTTTATTTACGTCAGGACGATTATGTATCTGTATATACTGTATGTATATATATATATATCATGTATATTATTCAAAATGATGTACCTTCTGGAAAATGCACGGAAATAATGATTTGTTTGGATCGTAGCTGAGTAGTTTGGGAGGCCGCGGTTCAAACAAAAGCGAAGAAACACGTAAGCATGAAACTATCTTTCACCAGCCAGTTCAATATCCCCAATGGTTTGTTCTCTGTATCAATCATTTCCTCCATTCTTTATTGGCTCATGTGCGTTCCTGTTTCTATGAACCAAACCAAGGCAACCAACGATTCCAACCGTGCCCCAAATAATCAGCTCAGCCATTTGCTGAACCCATAGGAACAGATGCCGCGCATCAGTCGCACATCAGTGCCCCAGTGAAATAACGCCGTGGTCACTCGTCGTCATTTCATGCGCCGCTTCTCACGCTGCCACTCAAAGTTGTTGCGCCTCACCACCTAGGGGAGTAGTGATCTTGATAAATCATTTTCCTGGATTCAGCTAGTAGCACTAAAAAGTGATCTGGTTTTGAGGGGATATAAATAATCTGATATTTAAGCAGCAATATGTAGATATCTGAACAAACACAATACTTCACTAACCTGAAAAGTGGGTCGTCACATAGAACCCCCAACCTCACTTTGAAGCCGCACGGCCCCAACGTCACTCACTTGTCCCACATCTTATCCAGTGAGTATGCGCACTATCGCATTGCAGCGCAGCTACGCGGACGTGCAGGTAGTAAGAGATGAATGACCCATACATAATAAAGTATTTTATATACCGTATATACATAATAAGTCATAATAAATTGATATGGGGATAGGTCAAAATCAAAATCTATGAAATACCATATTTATCCACATTTAGGTTGATTATGGTGGATCAACATCCATAAATCTAATATTTTTTTGATGTTCTCTAGATTTCTCTAGGGCACCAGGATTTTGCTTCACATCCACCAACATAACCATCTTGCTGGAATCTGTTGATGCGGATTCAATCAATCCCCAGGCGGGTGAACCCCCAAAAATACTCACAATTTAGCTCTGGGGCTTCATCTTACTGGTGTTTTTTTTTCGGGAATGGAGGAATGGTGTCAAATAACTCATAATCATCCCATTCCCCCATTCCCCCATTCCCTACTATACGAAGCAGGAAGTACATAATCATATAATCATCTCTTATAGGCTTGGTCATCGGGGTCATACCCATGAAATAACTGATTACAGGCACTGTGAATTATTCACGATCAACAAGTTTCATCAAGTCTCGCCATGCGCTTTCAACCAGCAAAAACCATCATCTCAGCTGGAGAAAGATATGGCTTGAAACCACCAGTGAGATTTTTTGGGAACCTCTGGTAATTTAACATAGGTATGGGAAATCACCATTCTTCATGGATCATCGAACTAAATGAGCCATGTGGAACAGCAAACTCATGCCAACTGCCAGAGAATATCCAATTTTGATACATACTGTGGCTGCACAAAATCCTGCACCATTTGGTAACTCTTGGTAACCATGAAACACTATGGGAACACCATGGGATATTGATGGATATTGCATGATATTGCCCATCTACCACCTGGTGCAGGTTAAACATGCAACCATCCACTGTGCTACGCCTTCGAGAGCCAAGGCACCATTGGCTCCTTCAGCATGTGGCTACTGTAGAACAGTCCTCAGACTCGCTGACCTTTCTGGGGAAGCAACGAACATTTGGATTTGACCATGGCACAAACGTGAGGTACCTATGTGGACCGCAACCCAAAGGATGTTGTTGATCAGCCATATCCAAAATGGGGGCCAAAAAGCCAACTGGTGGGCACAGAGGGGGTTACCAGATACAGTGTGTTGGGTAGTTTTTTACACCTGGTAGCTGCAATTTAACTGCAACATCTAACCTCAAAAATCTATACCAATCAGGCAAATATGATAGAAAACCATGCCCAACAATAAACCAGTTGGTGGTATTGTGATCCATCCCAATTAGGATTCAATGTAGCGGGTATCCCCAACATTGGTGCTAAGTTCTTTAAACTCCCTTCATGCACACAAATGCAGTCAAATCCCAAGAAACATGTGGTATACCCACTCCAAAACCAAGAATTGCATCAAATCCACCTTGATCTGATGCTTAAACCAAGTTATAATTCACAATCCAAAAGAATAAGTAAAACCATTAATTATTCCAAACATGATTCCACAATACCAAAACCAACAACACCTACCAAATTCCCGCAAAAATCCATCTTCAACCCAAAACCAGGGATTTATATCCTTATACAGTAAAAACTCTATTCATTTCAAATGTTTGCCGAAGATTCTCAAGAGATATGTCCCGATATTTCAAAAACATACGAGTTATTATTCCCACAACTCCCAAATTCCGTCAAACAACTCTGCCATAAAAATCCCAATCAAACATCATTAACAAACATATACAACAATTGGATTCCAGGTTCCATAGCTGTCGTTGCTGGTTGTGAAGGCATCGTTGAAATGCCAGGGTGTCGGATCGCGCAGTAAGGCTCGACGCTCGTTGTAGGGATGCATGGATGGGACGCTGATGGTCCTGGAATTTGGATGAGATGATGGGATGTTTAAAAGGGATTTAGCTCGATTAGCATCAAAAAATGGTGATTTGACCAGGAGAAATGGGGATTTAAGTAGGAACACGTGGGATTTACTTTCAACAATTCAAATTTAAACCGGAAAAATATGGAAAAATTAAGATTTCAGCAGGACAAATTCCGATGTACCATCAAAAATTGGTATTGAATCATCACAGATTGGGATTTACCATCAAAATTCATCAGACATGACCTGGTTGAACCATCAAAATTGGATTCCCAATTCATTCATTGTGACAATCCCCTATATGTATACATGAACCCAGATACAAGGGAGGAAAACTGGGTGAATCAACAGGTAAAATAACCCATCTACTGCACTTCGCGCCATCATTCATCTATGTTGGAACAGCCCAGACAGAACATGATGTTGGATCTGGTTCGATCTGGACCCAGAGGAATCTGGCGCATATTGAACATGTCAAGGGGATGCCTTGGCTGGCCCATGGGCCTTCAATCTTCCAATTTACTTTCACCAGTCACAGGCAATCATAGGTGTTCAATCATTTCCGAAGTAAGCGCATATAAGTGCATACTTTTTACTAGCAAGCACTTGTGTGCTCTATCCTTCCATGACATGCACATATACATTTTTTATCATATAGTGTCATATTAGAACAGAATCATGCTGAAGTACACCACATACAAATCCCTGGCGCTAAGCCATGAATAACATAGGGGTACAGTACTTTTTACGTTAAGGAGGTGGGCATGTACCTTAGATAACCTGCAAACAATCATTGGTTAAGCTGGTATCTTTATGGAAAAAATAAGGTACTTAACTGCCCATCCAAGGTGTATGCATATCTATCCAGGATACGCCAAGTGCGGCTGTTTCCCCCCCAAAAAAGGAGCCTCTGGATTTCATCAAGTATTTCTTGTATATATATATATATATAAGGTTGGTTGAAGATCCGTTGGCCTGTTTGAAACCACGGGCCAGAAACAAAGGAAGAACTGGCTGCCCAAAAACCTATGTATCGTATGTATGTGGCTATGTATCTTCTCCTCAAGATCCGTTTCTTTCCCAACCAGTGAGGTGGTCTTCTTCACTTGATATTCATCATTTCTCCAGTAAGCATCATCTCCTAGTGGCCAAAGGCTCAGCTATGGATGCCTATAGCCTTTCTGGGTCGCATCATGAAGGGAAGTCCTTGCCCCCAAGAATACATACCACATCTGTGGAATTCAGTCTGAGTATTAGATCTATTCATTCTCGATCCGATACGTGTTTGATTTTTCAGATTCGCTTGGCATCATATTGACTGTATTTCATCAATCATTCAGAATCTTTAATCATACTTCACCAAATTCAGGATTCTTAAACCATGTAAACCGTTGTAAACCCCACAGTTTTTGTTAGTTTAGCCATCCTTAAACCATCATCATTTGCAACGGAATTCTTCTGCGCCTTGCCAAGGCATGAGGATGATCGGGTCGGGGATCACAAAGGTGTTTGGAGCCCACCTGGAAAGCCAATGGCATGGGGGAGATCAATCACTATGGTCATTGGATTGGTTTAAGGGAAAATTTACAGGAAACCTCTATATTTGATGGTAAAAACAGTGGTTTCCTGTAGATTTTCCCTTAAACCAATCCAATGATATGGAGATGGAGATATTAGTTATGCTCATCAATATGTTAGTCACTATAGAGTATGGTTCATAATATGCTACTAATTATCAACTATAGTTCATAATATGTTAGTAACTATTAACTATGGTTCACAATATGTTATGGCGAAGCTATCTGGAGATATTTACACTTCAAAAATTGGGATATGCTTCAGAAAACCATAGAAAACCAATGAAGACTATGAACACTTATATATAGTTCATAATGGATTATCCAACCACTCATTTAAATTCAGAATGAGTCAGAATGGTTTAAGCAGCACTGATCATTGGGATAATTGGGATGACTTAATTTTGTTGGTAATTGCATGTAATTGCGAGGTTGGTGACTGGTAAATCAAGTTCTAAATGGTGATAGTTTCAAAACATTTCAAAACAATGTGAGTGTGAGGTTTAGTTGGAGGTTTAACATGGTTTAATGTAGCCAGCAATGGGAATTAATCATGAGGTCAATGGGGATCATGTGACAAATGGGGATACTAATCATGAGTAATGGGCATGGAAACAGTAGAGGGGGATAGCACCAATCAAATATTAGATACTGGATACTTGGCAAAGGAAACAAAAACGCTAATTAATGTATATTTAAAGAGATGAAGAGGCTACCCCCCCCCAAACAATGGTAATCCTTAAGATACCGGTCACATCCCATTCGTGAAACGTACAGGCAGTGCATCCGTGCATCCGTGCTAGGTCAACCTGGAATCCAAGAACGATCGAACTTTCACAACGGATTGCTTCACAGGAAAAGCTGCAGGAAACAGCAGTTGTAAAATGTTGGTTAAACCATTTTTAAGATTCACTGTGATGACGTCTGTCCTGTAGAACTTCCATGAAAATTTCCCTGACTTTTCAATTCGGACGAGTATCTACATTGGTGGAAACGATCTACAATTCTGGTGGGTTTTCCACATCTTTTTGTAACTTTTTGTAGGTTTACCCTAGGATATCAACTGACTCCAGTTCTGCCCTCATCCTCTGGCCCCCGCCTTGGTGTAGTGGGACTGGGAATCCATAAAAAGTCCCTCCGCATTGTGCGACACGATGCAGGACCGCGCCGAGGGCGGGTCGTGCAGCACGCGCATGCTCCGCTCGAAGCGCGTGTTGGGAAGGCATTGCCATGAGGCCGTTGCGCTCAAACTCAAAGGGTTGGTGCCTGGCAGTGGCATGGCAACTCTAATAGATCTGTTTGATGTTTATCATTTATTTCTATAGCTTTTGGGAAGACAATTCTCCACGGAGAAGATGGGAAAAGGACGATATTTTACGGCTTATGAAATATTATGATCACTATGAAAGTTGATACTAAAAAGAATGAGCTACGATCCATGGGACATTTTCATGAGATATTTGCAGGGAAACCATGTCATTTTTGTTGTCCTCATGGAGTTTCTCTAAGTTTCTGCTCCCCCGAGATGGGCGGGAAGAAAATCATCCCTGATGGTCCCAGTGAAACGAGTAAATCCCCTACATCCACCATGCTTTCCATGGGATGTTTAAAATATGAACAGGTTCAAGGTTTGGAAATGTTTGGAACATGGGGGACACCCTTCGTTCTTGGTCCTGGAAAATTCGGGACAATTACTGGACAATTGATGATTTTAGGGAACATATTGGAAAATTGTGATTCATACATGATTCACCCTCAGAGTTGGGGTGTTCTATTTTCAGACAAATCCATATTGAAAGGGAGTGAGATAACAAATCCATATGGAAATGCCATGGGGAAACCCAAGGACAAATTATCTACAGTACAGTTCTGGTGTGTTTTCGATGTCTATGTTCATGGAATGGCTTTGTAAAAAAATGGTGAATACCCAAAAATAGTCGTTTGATTGGGAACATGCGATTTCACACGAGTCTAAGCCAGCAAAATTTGGGCAGCCTATTTTCCTGCACTAACCCACATGATCTCAAAAAATGTCTTTATTTATCAACAATTCCCAAGTAGCATATCCAACAACCTATCCATATCTGCTGTTTTAGCGACTTCAACTGGTGACTTGAAGCAACCTCGGGTCCGAACGGTTTCCAAGATCACAATGATTGCTGGCGGTGAGGAACTCAAAAAATCAGCTATGATCAGCTATGATCAGCTATGATCAGCTATGCATGTCTCGTATATAATCACATCAATCACATACTCTCTGGTAATCAAACATGACAATAGCAAATCCACTATTTATAGATGATTTTCCCATACAAACCTCCATTTTTTAAGGGATTTCGCAGCTTGCCACGTTTGTTGACACCGGAGGATAAATCCTCAAATATGACACCCCCAAGGATCTCCCAGGATCTCCCGCCCCACCATCCATGTTTGAAACGCCTCGGCTCCTAGGCACGTTGATCTTTTCGCACTCTTGGCCCATGGGATAATACCTCGGTATCTCTTCGAGGTCATGAAAATGATGTGCCTTTGACGTCCTAAGCGATACTAAGAGATACCCTCTGGTGAACTAACAGTTTGCTATTGAACATGGCCATTGAAATAGTGGATTGTCCCATTAAAACTGGTGATTTTCCATAGTTATGTTAGTTCACCAGAGGGCCCTAAGAGTAGCTACGTTCAATGATTCTTTATCGATATTTCAATCCATCAGAAGGCAAGCCATCCCCCCAAACGCGATGTCCATCGCATGATTCTCAGGGATCACAAAGTTGAAGAAACATGGACCAGTTCTGCTTTCCTGTCGTGGATTCCTCCTAATCTATCCAGGGGTTGGGATATGTTGGGATCAGGATGATCATGTCACCCGCGCTGCCTTCTTACATGGGTTCAGCTTCCGAAATCCTCTTTCCACAGCAGGCTTTAGGGCGGCTGGACTTTGTTTGTTGCTGAATACATTACGTAAAATTGTAGATTCAATTCATGTTGGGGCCGCATTTCGACATTTATCTTGACCCAACAAAATCAACAGTTGATACGCGTGATATCCTCTGGTAACCCAACATAGCTATTCTCGAACATCAGCCATTTTTTAAAACGTTTTACCTACTAAACATGGTGATTTTTCATAGCTAGATGAGTTTATCAGGGGCGCATCCTCATGTTGTGAACGGTGGCCCAAGCGTCGGCTTTCCCCATTGGGAACCAGGTCCGAAGTGGCTGGGAAGAGTATGTGGGTTCCTGGGCAGATGGATTTTTTTGAAGAAGCGGGAAGTCCCCATGTATCAGTGGGGTATAGTGGGATTATAGCCTATATAGTATCATTGTAATAATATCACATGTATAACTGGGTTATAGGTTACAAATGGATTAGTTTGAACATAGGCTACCTCCAATTCCCGTGGATTATCATCATTTTCCCATATGTTCTCTATTAAAGTGGCCATTTGGGGATATCCCGTATTTTCAGACAAACCCAATGGGTATGAACCACTTACTAAGTGGGATGATCCTGTAAGTCGGAGGGAGCATCAAGGACTTAAATCACAGAATTGATTCAAGGGAAAATGTACAGGAGCCCATAGGAACCCCCTAGAAAATCCTATTTAAGAACATCCCTGATGGTCAACAAAAAGATGTAAAAACCTAGCCAATCCACTGATTGAAGCAATCTTTACATCCACATGACCTTCAGGATATCACCAAACCACTGGTCTGGCCACAGACATGCTTTTCACTACTGCATGAAACCAGGGTCAGTGGACATCATCTTCTCGACCATCGTCATTTAAGGCCAGAACCATCAACATGTTTTGGGATTCGGCACATTTGGGTGTGTTTGAAGATGAAATATTGATATACTGTATCCTTCAAATAGGCTTCTGATAAAGAAAACCCTGAACTTCCACAGTGCCTGGGAAACGAGTACTTTCGAACAAAGTGCCTGCGTTACTGTAAAGTGCCATCTTGACTTTAACCCAAAGCATGCAGATAATTTGCAAGAACCCTGCCATGACCCTCATGTTCCGCTTCAGCAGAGGGCTTTCTGCGAGGGACTCTTCAACCACATTTTCTATTACCGTAGAGGGGTGTGGTACTAGACAGCTATGAGCAGATGGGCTGCCAGTTGCATGAGGAAATCTTGCAATTTTCACGCGCTTGGAAGTGACCCCAAAATCACGAGTTTTTCACGCACTTATCACTTATAGCATTTTTTTTTGACACCATTTGATTCGCATTGAAGTGTGAAATCAATCGCTGATGATGCTCCCCCAAAAAATGTGACCATGGATACATGGTTGGATATGTTGCTGAATAAAACTTTCCCGGTGATTCATAGTGAGCATCTTTTGCCTTTCCCACGCCATCTAATGATGCACAGGGAATGGAGGCATGATCAGTTTTGAAAGTTTGTGAAAAGGCGATGGGAGACGAGCACTTTGCAAAGGTGCCAGTTCAACGAGAATTGAGAAGTTCAGGGAAATGCTGATTGAACCTGATTGAGCAATGGATTTAGGATGATTTAGTGGTACCCTATTTTCACACAAACCCATTTCCCTCATTGGCTTCACCAGTGTTTCACCTGCAAAAGTGACATCGGAACCCACCCGGATGGAAAACCATCTGCAAAGCCCCCACAGCCAAGTGTCTTGATCGGTATCTCTTTGAAATTCATGATCCACCCAGTCAGCGTTGGCAGGCAGCCACTGGGCTAAGTTGAACGTTCAAGGACTGACTCTTCGGCTCTTTGCGAATGACTTGGAAAGAAGTCTGGATTTCTATGGCGTGTTCTGAACGGGGAAGATTTGGACCATCCAATTTTGGCGGCGCGTCCCGATATGTCTGAATCTGCGTTCCAAATTGACGCTTGCCAACTTCCACATCAGAAATCCACGCTTGGCCAAACCAGCGGGGATGGTCGAAAAAGGGTTTTAACAAGTGTTTATGGATTACCATGGTTTGTCATATCATCATTGTACATTGTATACGCAGGTCTGGCAAAGCATCATGGCTTCTGCTATTTCGCGATGCTTGCATTCCTCTTTTTGAACCTATTTGACCCGACTTTTTTATGAAAGTGGGGCCAATGACTCACTGGAAAACGTGCTCCTGTGATCTCCTGTGTAAGTAACAGGGGGCATCATCCCGTGTCTATTGTTGTCTCAAAAGTATCCTTTTTATTCCTTTGTGCTATTCTGGTTTGAAACCATTTCCGTTGCTTCTCCAGCGATTTTATGTTGCTCAATCATTATACGTCTGACTCAAAAATCACCAAAATTGGCAGCCTCTTGTGGAGATGCTGAAGGGGGTTCTCAATTTTTGATACATATGACATAAAAAGATATAAAAAAGCGATCAGTCACAGTACAACCTTCTCATGGGACCCCTGAATGAAAGCAACTTAGCTAAGGATTGGGGATCCCTGTATAATTGTATATAGATCCTAAAATATCCGGTGTTCTCCATGGTACCCATGAAGCTCCCGCGCTGGAATGCCTTTTCGACCGCTGCGCGACATCCGAATCTTTCGGAGGACCCCCGGACTGTGATCGGATCGGAACGCTTCCGGATCTAACCGATGGTGAAACGGGTCTCGTCCAACGTCTTGTCATCGAACCGGTCGGAGCGAAGGGCTCATGCACGGTGGTTTCAACATGTTTCAACCTCTTTCATCTGAAAATCCGATCAGAATGGGTGGCTCAAAAAAGGACGACACAAGTGGAACAGATCCAGATGATGAAACCGCCAAGCGACCGTGACCTCTGAATGACCAACCTGGGAGTTGAAGCAGTTGAGCCAGTCGAAGCGGTCCCCCCCACAATTTGGAGGTTCCTCCTATGGGAAAATTGCGATTGTTTTCCCACTTCCAAGTTGGTTCGCCAGAGTGTGCGTGCTTCCCAAATAATACGCTGAACACACATGTTCAATACTTCTTCCGTTCATTGTTGGGCCATACAAAAACCTTTAGGAGGGATAACAATTTTGTGTGACCAAACATCGCACAAAAATCAGCACTTCAACAAACTAACACAAATCATCGAGTGTTTCACCTGCGCGGCACTCCTTTTTCCGAATGAATTTGCCCTTTGGCAGCAGAATCGATGTGCGACTTGCGCCGCTCACAGCAGACTTTATTCGATGGCCTTGGTTCATAGACACTTGCCTGGCTATAAATACAAGACATCCTTCATTCCATGAGACGTGTAGCAACTGCACAAGATCTGAATGTTTTGAAAAAAAATCAGGTCCCAGAAGGAGTCCTTCTGTGTCTAAGTGAAGCTATAGGATATCTAAGATGGTTGCAGGCTGCAGGCCAGGACAGAAGTTACAATATTATATTATATTATATTATATTATATATTTAAGTGCAATCGTTAGCAACTGGGGCAGAATCGGTATATTGCATAGACCTCCCATTGTGTCCCAGCAATTAACCTTTGATCCCAACTTGGAACATCAGCAGGAATCATGGCTCATGAAGCAAAACGGGCGACAACAACAGGATCCAGGAAACAGGCGGATCCAATCACACGCAATTTTGTAGAATTCTTGCAGTTCGCCCCCAAAAGACTATAGTCTTTTGGGGGCGAACTGCAAGAATTCTAAAGAAGTTGTCAGTTGTCGCTGTAGTGATTTTATGTTTCAATCTTTTTTGAGGTTTGCTATCCAGCAATCACGATGTAGGATGGTCCCAAATTCATACACGAGCGAATCAGCCACCATCCACAGGTGATGATGAAAATCTCCATCTGATGAAAAACATCCCGTTCGATCAGTCAAACATGCCATTTCGTTGGGGGTCCAGTCCCCATTTTTGGTGGTTAGATCCATATGTTTGATACTAAAACCTTCACTTTTGGAAACTTTCAGTGGGTAAATCCCCAATTTATGGAACCTTTAGATCCATCCCGGGTCACCCTTCTGACAGCGCGACATCGTCGTCATCCTTGCGGCCAACCATGCCCGCCACAACGTGGTGAAACCTGGGATGTTTTTTTGTACTGCAATCGGGATCTACTTCTGGCAATTTTGCTGCACAAATGGGAGAACACCAACGATGATGATAGGGATATAGTGGTGATATTCCGGGGAGATAATGGGAGATAACTTCAGAAAAACATTCAACAACAACCCGCGGACATTTGGATACCCATGAGACACCCCCTTACCCACTATTCGTGTTGCGAACAAACAACTTCTGTGCAATTCACCAGGATGCGTGTGGATTTCACAGAAACTCAAACAACAGTTGTGGTGGTAACGGAATCAACAACAGTGCGACGTCAAGAAGGGACAAGTCTACATTAACATTGATTAACCACTATTAACCACCAAATTTGTCTTCGATGCCCTTCAAAAAGTACTGAGAGTTATTCACAGCCCCCCCTATATTCATTTAAGAGGTCCATGTATTAAGGCAGAAGGTTGAAGTCTGACACCACCAGAAAGGTTTCCTCAGCAAAGGTATCCTTGGAACAATCAGGCCTTAGAAACAGGTATTCATCCTGTCTAACTGGTGGGTCCAAACCCCTTGAAAAACATCCAAACTATCGGAGATCACAGTCCCATGGACATGGGGAACAAATACAACCCACGTAACCAACATTGTTGACAAATAGTTACATCAATTCCCAAAAGATTTCAACACTAAGCGCTCTGCGGGGGAAATGATCATTTTGATGCAACACACCTGAAATAAGATGAACAACTCCTCCAAGTACAGCTCTACATCAGCCAATTTCGGGGACAAGGCTCACTATAACAAAGCCATGATCTTTGAGACAATCGTGGACAATCTCTACTTGTGATCGTTCAATCTCAAGTTTGGCTGCTTGAAGCCTTTTTGGCCGCCAAACGAATTGCATTTGGTTTTAACCGAAATTAGGGGAGACCTCCAAAACAAGTTCTTCTTTTGTAAAAAACACAATTTTCGCAAGCATCAAATGTGGGTGGCACCAAAGAAATAGAGAAACACAGCCATCAGGCGCCGAGTCAAACCCGAGGCACTGCAGGGTGAACATGATCCGAAATGCAGCTACCCACTCTGGCACCTCCACTGAAGCACTGAGGGATTTTGTTCTGAAAAAACACACACGAGGTTTTTATTGGTTTGGAAGAGTTGGTTTGAGATGTGTTTATTTTACCTTTTCTTTAAAGAAAGGTTTCGAATGCATGGTATATATTCTCTTTCTCGGATGATTTTTGGATTCAATTCAAACACCTGTTGAAGTTCCATGATTTGGATCTGAGTCTGAAAGGCCTGGAATTGATTCGGGTTCGGCGTTTTTGTATCTCATCATTACGCCCATTTCAGCATACCATGTTCCCTTGAAACCATCAAACATTCAAATCAGATTGTGATCTACTCTCTGATGATTTCAGGATACCCTAGGGTAAACTAACATAGATGTGGAAAACCCATACAAACTAACCATTTGTAGATTATTTTCCTAGGGACACCATGGGTTTTCCACATCTATGGTAGTTTACCCCCGGGCTAACCTTGTTGGTTTCCTTAGCTACTGGCAGGATCCCTGACATTAGAAGTCGGGATCCAGCACCAGTCAGGGTCAATTTTCATCATCAACCGAAGTGTCAGCTGCAGGATTCTGCTACAGTACCAAGATTTCCCAAACAACAAAATGGAATCAAATGGGGTACATCCACACATGCAAACTATACAGACTATATAAACTATATACATATATATATATATCTATATAAACTATGCAAACTCTATATATGATATGTACTAACACTATAGACATATCATGTAATGTATATGTCTACTTTTCTATGACATATATATACCAGCATAGCCAGAATCGTTGAAATAGTTACTCCACTGAAAAAAAAACAGTATTTTCTAGAATTCTCGCAACACTCCGGGAATTCTCGCCTCAGTCCCGTTTTCTCGCAACACTCCGGGAATTCTCGCAACTGTCTCTTTTTTCACGCGTTTTCATCCCCCCTTAGATGATGCCTCATTGAGGTCAAGTAAAGATCATATGTCCTTTGGACGGTAATCTTTGGCGACACACGCCTAGAATACCTACTGATCACCCCAATCGTTCCAAATTTATGTCCAAACACAATGAAGTTACCTAATTTCAATTAAGATTAATGATATCGAAAACTTTGTATTCTTAAATTATGTTCGGTTATGAGTTATGACATCTCGATCTAATACGTGAGACCCATTCAAGATGATAAACATTAATGAACTCAAGCTCTTCAGATTATCTATTGAACTTAAGTCAAACTTAAAGCTTTGTGTTTAAAATTTATGTCCAAACTATATGGAATTGATTCATATTAGTTCAACAAAAATTACGTACTATCTTTATTAGTAAACATAAGTGGCGCTCCTGGAGGAGTTTCTTGATCAGAAGATGGCGCCGCTGCTGGACAACCATGGCATCAGGAGACAGGGAAGCCATTGAATTGGAAGCGAGTCACCATTTCTAGGCTTCGGGCCAAAAAAATCTACAATAGGTTGAAGCTGCAAGCTTTGGCTGGCAGATCTGTGATTTTTTTGTGTTTTTTTCCAAAACAATCTACCATTTTTTTTCAAGGATCATTACGGAATACATGCTCCAACTCCGGCATTTCTCTCAACTTTTTCTCGCAACGAATCCGCTATTTCTCGCAACTTCTCCGGGAAATTCTCGCAACTAGTCCGGGTACAGATTTTCTCCGCCTCGTAGTTGCATTTTCTCCGGCTACTTTTGCAACTTTTTGAATTTCTCCGGCTACTTTTTGAATTTCTCCGGCTCCCTTTTCTGCGGTTACATGATGTATTGAAAAACATGCCAAATATGTCAAATCAACGATTCTCCAACATCAAATCAGCAGATTCGTTGCGAGAAAAAGTTGCGAGAAATGCCGGAGTTGGAGCATGTATTCCGTAATGATCCTTGAAAAAAAATGGTAGATTGTTTGGAAAAAAACACAAAAAAATCACAGATCTGACAGCCAAAGCTTGCAGCTTCAACCTATTGTAGATTTTTTTGGCCCGAAGCCTAGAAATGGTGACTCGCTTCCAAAGCAAGTCCTGGTCTTGTTCTGAACTGATGCCATGGTTGTCCAGCAGCGGCGCCATCTTCTGATCAAGAAACTCCTCCAGGAGCGCCACTTATGTTTACTAATTAAGATAGTACGTATTTTTTTCGAACTAATATCAATCAATTCCATATAGTTTGGACATAAATTTTAAACACAAAGCTTTAAGTTTGACTTAAGTTCAATAAATAATCTGAAGAGCTTGAGTGCATTAATGTTTATCATCTTGAATGGGTCTCACGTATTAGATCGAGATGTCATAACTCATAACCAAGCATAATTTAAGAATACAAAGTTTTCGATATAATCTTAATTGAAATTAAGTAACTTCATTGTGATTAAATACCAAAAATATGCCAAAATGCAATTCTCGCAACGCTTTTCCCAATCGCAACAATTCTTACAATTTTCCCAAAATCGTAACTTTTTTTCAGATTCGTAATAATTCTTATGTATTTGGCTTAGCTGGTATATCATATGATGTATGTTCGTACAAATGTTAACATTCAGAGTATCTTTAATGTACGTTTGATTTATCAATTGCTATATATATATAATTATATATATCATATTTGTCCAATGTTGTATAACATTTACAAATATATCCCATTCACACACATATTGTAATCAGGCGGGGCTGGCTGGGAAATGGATGAATATTCTAATGGGAAAATCATCCAACCAACTGATTGATTTTCCCAGCAAGCCACGTTTGACTACCAGAGGGTACCAACCACTGAACGTTTCGTGAACAATAGAACATTCAACATCATTTCATATATATTATACATATATAACATATATACATATTATATACATACTTATACATAGAAACCTCCAAAAAGAGATAGGAATAGTGATAATGTGGTAAACCGGTAAACCCAATGCCATAAACCATCCCCAAATTGATGGCTGCGATGGTTTCACCATGGTAGGTTTATGGCCCAGGGTAAACACCACGATCTGAACCTTCTCTTATTGGATTGCTTTAAGGGAACCAATTTAGCAGGAACCCCCTATATTTCATGGTAAAAACATGTAACACCCCTGGTGTCCGGTTAAGATCTTCCCATCAACCAATCCATTGATTCTCTATCTTTGGACTTTCTCGAAGCCGACAGGCTGAGCTCCCCTGCCGAACCGAAAGCCAATGAGGAGATCCAACCCAACTGCGGTTGCGATTTTTTTCGACGGTGTTATGGAGGATTCATGAAATTCATGGGATATGAATGGAATATATGCTGGGATACTCGTGGAATATGAAACCAAGATGAGAGTTGAACCATTTGGGATATTGCACCAGAAATCTTGGGGAAATGAAATAACGAAGACCAACCATGATAATAGAGACGGAATGGCGAATAATGATGATGGGATATTTCATGGGATAGTCTGAAGATCACCAATATTGGATGGATGTCACTTTTGGAAATACTGTAGGGATTTACTATGATTTACTGGGGGATTAATGTGCATATTTCATGGGATATGTGTCTACATATTATATATAGCCAACAAAACTATTTTTGGGCGCGTCGTAAAATGGAGGATTTGGTCCATATGGATCCAAATAGCCGAAATTGGGAACATGATGATTAGCCAGTGGATTTTTGGTTACATCATTTTCAACAAAAACCCATAATATATTAACTGGGGCCAGCAATGATTTAAGGATGTAGTGGGATTAACAGGCAAGATAACATTTAGACCATCAGTTCACTCAACAATTCATGTAGGTATCCTCTTTCATGTCTGTAAATATCCCAGCACCATGGATTCTGTATGGCTTTGGGTATCCCAAGACTTCCCCTCCAGGATTTCCAGATTGGGACTCGCACCACAGAGACTTCTAGCCAAGTTCGGCCCCAAAGAAACAGAGGGTTCCGTACTACCTCGGCATTCAGACTGGAACAAAAGGCATTCTCCGAAAATTCTTGAAGCCCAAACATAAAAACATATCCACCTATCATCTTTTTCTCCAGCGCCATTTTGGGGCAAGAAAACACACAAACACACCCACACACACCATTTTGAATCATTTTGAGACTAACTTTCCATAAGAAGCGTCTTTGAAAGCCTTGAACCATCTACAGTAGAGATTTATAGCCAAGGAATGAAATACTCAGGTCTTATGTCTATCCTTTGAGGTTGCAGGCATGTCTAGTCACGTTTGATGTCCCACCGGCCGCCGGCCGGCTGAATGAATTCTTGTTGGAACTTTTGTTCTGAAATTTCATGGGATGTTTCTGTCTATGGGATCCACTTCAGGTGGTACTGTCCTATATTCCAAAGCAACAACGACAGTTGTACCAATTCAGCCTCTTAGGCCCCCTAAGATGAAGAATCATCTTAGAGGTCCCCGTGAGTCACCATCACACGAGCATACTTGTCTTCAGGGGACCCCAACAAGTAAAAGTTATTCCCTCAATCGATTCTCCATTTCATTCGTGGATTTTCCATTCGGGAAATCGAACATCACCTGGAACAAATCCAGCAAAATCGCACAGAAATCGGCTCGACGTTGCAGGCTCCCCTTCACCTGCCAGGCCCTGGACCCAATCTGCATACCAATCTCCTTCAACGCGATCTCTGACTAAATGGAAGTAGAAGGCTCCCCAACCTCAATCTCAGCGAGATGAACAAATTGGTCAAAAGGGTGACACAAAAGAGGAGACCTCCTGAGGAAATCGGAAATCTTGATCAGTTTTGGGCAAAGAAGAGGGATGAACACCTTCCAAAACAATCTTCAACCTCTTGAGGACTGAGTTCTACGGGCTCATTGAGAGCCGTTGGACTACCCCCGATTGTAATCAAGCACTGCACTTGATTACAGAGAAAGAGCAAAGGTCAAGTGGGTTTGCCATCGTTTGCCCATAGTCCAGGTATCCACCAAAGTCACAATAAACTATTCAATAGTATCTTCACCATTACAAACTATCTTCCCGGTTCTAAATCGCCTTAAATTGGAGCCCATCCTCCTTTTGAGACAACCCGTGAAAGCGCTCCACCCCCGTCAGGGATGAGGAAAACACTCCCTGCAATCACCAGGCCGATGAAAAAGCCTCAGGCAGTCAGGATTCTCTCCAAGGCTAGGTATCAAACGACCCACCGCGGAACTCCTGTGGACATTGATCATTTCTCAGCTTTTGGAACCAAAATCAAAAAGCAACTTGGATCACCAACATTCATCCTAGTTTATTTTGCATTGATTCCTTTCTTTCATTTTCCTTTCATTTCTATATATAGCACTGTATATAGCTGATGCTTACTGCAACATGTTTGTATATATATATATATAGACATCATATACACTATATATATGTACAGGATCCTTTTAGGAGGCATGTTCGGTCAAATGGCTGCAGGTTTGTCATGGACATCAATGTATATGATGTAAGGTGACCATCGGATCGGCTGGAGAATGTGGTGACCTAGCAATGTCGGGGGGGCTTTGCCATCAATTGGCATACCCTCTGGTAAACTGTTACATAACTATGGAACATCACCATGCTATTAATGGGAAAATCCACTATTTCTATGACCATGTTCAATAGCTACGTTTAATTACCAGAGCGTACCAACGTACTTTTCCTTATGCCATCTGTTTGAAACTTTGCATACTACAGAAAGCTCTTCCCCTGATGATGGCCTGATTCACTGGTGAATGTGAGCAGTGTCCGAATTCCTTGGAAGCACCAGGAACCCACAAGGACGGGCATAACACGCTATGGGTTAACTATACCTAAAATATGGTATTCTCTGTTTATCTTTGTCGTTCAAGGCCGCTTTTTGCCCACCGCGGCTGGGACTCCCCTGCAAACGTTCGCTTTTTCTTGGAAGTAGACCATCCAGCTGTTCAAAATGATCCTTTCCTGCGAGGGAACTTCAAGGGCTCACCCTGCAACTTTGGCACTACCCAGCTTAGCTGTCGATCAGGAACTTACCCACCAATGCTATCTATTCCCAGCTACTAAGTAGGCAATAACCATATGGGTGTGTCTAAAAAATGGGTAAACGCCCAAATTGACATTTTAGTAAACATCAACCAGTGGATTAAACCCCATTTTCAGAGAAAACAATATTGTGACCCAGTCAAATATGGAATATCCCCAATTACACATGGGGGGTGTCCGAAATTGACTTGGGACGTGGATGTGTGAAACGTCATTGTTTTCGCATGCATATTTCAGAGAAAGGATTTACATGGGAATTGATAGGAAACAAATTTGGAAACATCACTTTTCAAATTTGGAAGCACTCAACCAAGTTGTTTCATCACAGACTGCCTGCTGGCCCATTTGGGGCTACGGCTAGGGTTGGATCCCCGCCGACTCGACTTTCCTCCACCTTTTACGAAGCTTTCGCAGATTCCTCGCCTACATTCATTCAACTCATGTTAGGATGACTTTTGTGAGTCTGCTGATATACAACTGTCATAGTATGATTAAGAAATATTAAGAGCATGGAACAATGCTAAACTCATTCCTATCTTGGAACAACTCCCCGCGGAAGCCGTCGTGACATTGCTGTTTACAAACCAACTCCCAAAATCATTCTTCAATGGGCTGCCACCGTTTCAATAATGCAAGCGCAACTCCCAAGCATCAATACTGTAACGCATCCCCACATTTATGAATAGTGGTATCTTGACCTTTCGCGAAACCTTTCGCGGCCTTTCCGACTGCAGTAAAACGCACGTCCATATCAACAGTTGTCACTCGATGTCACTCGGATACCAAACATCTTAGATGGTTTTTAGATGGTTTTGGACCGGTCCTCATATGTATGTATATATATATATATATGATATGCTTTGTACAAACAGTACCAAAAAGTCAAGATTATTCGAGGGTCATATGCCAGTTCCAAAATACGATTGTTGATTGGCTATGAACTTAGGCTTATCCCAGCCAGTGCATGGGAGATGAGTGCTAACCCATCAGGATTGCTATATGGAAACTCATGGCTCCAACTTTCTCACCTGATAGGATGCAACTGCCATGAACAATCTGTCCCTGTCCCATCGGAGATTGCGGAAAAGGGTTCAGCTTCTGTATTCCCAGAACAAACATGGCTTATACATGCTGATAAAATGTGGTGTCATAGTCCCTGTTCTAGTAAGCAAAGAGTTTTTCACCCCATCATATTGGTTGTTTGACACATATTCCTACTATGAGTGAGTTGATAATCCCCAACGAAACCAACAAAATATAATAACATCCAATAAATTAATAGTAGTATAACCCCCTATGTATCATGACCAACCAGCTACCTCCTATGTGGTTCCCGCTCCGTCCTGTTCAATGCCAACCTCTGTAGCAATGGCCATGGGAACACAGCACTCGCTGCAGGACTTGTTCAGATCCTGGAGATCAGTGCGCTCACCCCGGCTGCCTTAAAACCAACCAGACTTGGGGATGGTTTCAATCCCACCCATTTATGGCAAATTGATCCCTGTGTGAATTGAGGGATGGGGGCTGTGTCACAATTTAGTAGATACAGAATTGGGATACATAGCCTCAAACGCTACGAAATGGTTTCCAAACGGGGATGTAAATTCTGGATGGTGAACATGACATTGATTGACATTGTTAGTTCACCACATGATCATGTCAACAACTGATTGGTTTTCCAGGGAACATCTTCACTGGAAGCCATGGATTTTCCCATGGAAATATGGGGGTGAAACCTGGACATGTTCCCATAAACCAATCCGTTGATCATGGTGATTATCATGGTGATTATTCTGGTACAGAATACAACGGATGTTGAATCCTTGTGGGATTTCACCAGGGAGTTGAGTCAACATGGAGTTTCAATTTGGTGTTAGATTGTCATGGTCATTTCACTAACAAACTGCTCAATATATACCCAACACCAGATTTTACAGGTGTTGAATATGGTGCTTTGGCATGATTTAAGCACTTGAAGAATGATGATTGAACACCTTCATCTCGTCCATGAACATGAAGTCTGGGCTGTCAGTGTGTTTAACACCCGCCAAGCATTCATAATTGCTCAGTCATATATGTTTATATACAGTAGTGGTTTCTTAAACTGGAGGATCCCCAAAATCATGGTTTCAATACCAAAAATGGTCCAATTTAGATGATATTGGGGGCACCCCGATTTTAGGAAACACCCCTATGGTTCAACAAACCCGCAAAATCTTCGGCCTGATTCAAGATATTCAAGCAGCGAAAAAAATGCTGGGAACCCCTGGAATCGTCCCGAAACTGAGAGCTGGACCTCGATGTAGCACCAGGAATGCCACATATAGAAATTGATGAGGATGTGCGACAAGAGTGGCCAAAACTGAGACGGGGACGCACCACGACACAACGCTTGTGGAAGAAGCATCTATAAATTGGGAATTGTTCATTGCCATGTTTGATTACCAGAGGGTAGTTCGAGAATCATTCGGGGCCCCAACTGATTTGGAGAAGACTGCATTTTTGGAAAAAACTTGTCCAAACGATTGAAATGTCTTCCCACCAGGCAAACTGAATTGCGAAGTGTTTCCCTGGACCCTCTTGTTCCAAAAAAAAATGCAGAAAAATTGGAGAGTAGGTACAAAAATGGGATCAAATGGGGAGCAACTCAGTCTGCGCTTCAGCGCCAGTCCGACTCTGCAAACCTCTTCGAGGCGCATTGGAGATGGATTCCAGACTGTCGAATCCATTGAATGATGCTTCTGGAATTGTAGGATCCCTTCGGTGTCATAACAAGGCTTGCTGGGAAATCCCCATCAAGAATGAGCAAGTGAACAGGAAAACCATCCGAATCTGTGAATGGGGGATTTTCAATTGCCATGTTTGATTACCGGAGGGTATCCAATGTACAATAACCGCCACACATATGCCGAAAAGCATTTCCAGGATGCTTGTTGATGATGTTCTTTCTCACCATTTCTCGATGTCCAACTATTAGTCTTTTTGGGGGGGTGCTGTATGTTTTCATGTTGCATCCCGAATCCTCTCTGTGTTGATTAATTGTGTTCAATCCGAAATGTGTATTGCCTCAATATCAAAGAGGCTCTTTTTCCAATCTCAGCTTTGCCACATGCATAGATTCCACACGGGCACCCCAGTTATATTATATTCTATCAACTGTAGCTATATTCCCCATAAACCCGAGCTGACTATCTAGAGGGTCTCACCTCCTGGATTCCTAGGGAACCGCACTGCAAGGGTTGCCACCACAAAATGTACTGCGATGTATTTCCCCAGCAGGGGCAACATACCTAGGCCGCTGGATTTCCCGGTGCAAAAGGACATTTCTATGATATCGTATTGGAACGGGGCAGTGAACGTCCATACAAAATTGCCATTGCAACGTATTCATGGATGAGCCATGCAAAATTGGATTTCAAGGGATAAGACTAGGGATATTTTTGTTTTTGTTTAATGAGATATAACCAACATTAACCAACTACATCATACTACATCCAATTTTGGGTCAGTCTTCGAAAACATTCGAATACCTCAAAATTGCTATAAAAATAATGGGGGACCTGATGATTAGCAAGCACATTTTCGGGGACCTGATTTTCCGACAAAGCCATGTTGATCTGAAGACTATGGCACCAGGGTTTTGATCTATGGCAACATGGGTGATTATATTGATCCAAGGTTATCTTTTCGATGCCGTGTGTCATCCGCTTCCACTCGTTGATGCACGCAGCCCCTAACAAAAACAGCAACGTACTAAGCAGGGTTGTGAACTTAGTGTCCAAAGTGTCACGTGTTGTTTTTGTGTTGCTCAAATCTGTTGCTTCAAGTTTCAGTTACTGTTCCTAAAGTTTTAGAAAGACTGTGGTAAACCATGGTCAACCAAAGAATCAACGCATATCATAACATATCATCACATATCATAACTGCGTTGTAAAGACCATCCCCAAATGACCACTAGGTTCACCACAGTACTGTTTGATGCAATAGATGACAATAGCAGGTTGATCCACAAAATGTCACTACTAATTCCTGAGATGAATTGCAAGAATGATATCCCGCATATTAAATCGGTAGGTTTATCCGCGAAATGTCACTATTCAATAGGATTTTCCCAGCTCTTCTTCCTTCCACTTGGGGTCCCTGACGGTAGATGAAGACGAGCCCGCGCCAAAATTCGTTACACCTGAGCATGGAATCATTTGGGGTTAGATGCCGACAACAATGGGAGAATTATTTCCACCAACAATCATGAGGATATAATATCGAATATTCAAAAAGGATCAAAACGGGGTACTTTGATTATACAATAGAACAACGATAAATACATGGGTATACATGGGTAGCCATTAATGAGAACCAATTGAGAATTCATGAGGATATACCATGGATTTCTATGGAATATTCATTGGAATGAACATCCACAAATCTCAGCTCTGTCTAGGTGAAATGCCAAAAGAATCTCTGGTTTTGGTTCCATCATCCGCTGGCAGTTTTGTAACATCCTGTTTCCAGCTACCATGACCCTATCATTTCCCAGTTGTCCGTGTTTCAACATGATGCCATTTTTTAAACGAATCCTAACCAAAAAACCAACCCATCTATCTGCACCTTCCTTGGGGTCGGCTTTCGAGGTCACGGGGGTCGCCCGGGGGAGTTGGTTGAATCCCTATGGTCTCAGTCCTCCACTCGCACATCCCGATGTACCTCGCAATGAGGGACACTGGTGAAAGAAAAAAACAAAGATTACCATAGAGTACTCTATATCCAAACCAGATATGTGGGTGTTTGCACGACATATGTGTATATAATACATATATATATATATATGTATATATATATATAATTATATATATACACATGAATTTACAATATGATTATTGTATATGCAGATACATGATATGGATATATTTCATATGTGTTAAATGTTTTTCAACCACTGTAGATATGTGGGTATTTTCCAACTTATTTGCTGAACAGTCTGAACGGTGGACGACTTTTTCTGTTTCCAACATGTCCAACATTGTCCAACCTATAGCTTCGATGGCTGCAGTTTTCGGGGGTGATCTTCCTGTCTGGCTTTCAATGAGTCTGTGTCCGATCTTATACACCGTGCAAAAAACGACTTTTATAACCATCTAATACCCTCTAGTTAGATCTAGTCTGATCTAGTTAGCATTGTCCTCCATTGAAACCAAACAAAGACCACCCCCGAATCCCAAGCATCTCCTACACCTCCCCGCAGCTGAGTCCCAGGACATCTTGGTTGCCACGTACCTGGCATTGAGGCCCTGGCAACCATAGAACTGATCATAACCTGATATGGGTTTATCTGAAAATAGGCTACCCCAAAATATGATGGTTTATAATCATGTTCCCTGTTAAATGGCCATTTGGAGGATCTACCCCATTTTCAGACATACCCATATCAGATCATATCATCATCCATCAAAACTTCTGGATGATCTTCTCCCGACAAAAATCAGGGTTGAAGCAACAGTGATACTGCGAATACACGTGATGAGATTCTAACCACCCATCTATCTCGATTCTGGGCGCCACCTATAAGATCTAGAATCTATAAGTAGGTGATAGTAGGTGCCTATCATTTTTTGGAAATTGGGAGGACTTTCCAAATCCATCCGCGAGAGGTTGAAAAAGGGGATCAGCCCTCTCAACTATAAGGCCCATAGTAGCTGGCTTGTACTCATGTTCATCCTCCCAAATTCACAGAAAAAACATGGGTTTTGATAAGTTTTGATCCATCCTGACATCTTCAACCCTAAAAAAAATCTGGGAAACTCTGATGATAGCTCCGAGTGGCTCCACGTGGCTTTGGGAATCACCCCTCCCTCCATGAAAACCACGACGACTGCGGCGACTGGCGCACACGATTTCACTCATCCCCAGGGCGTGGCGCTTCGCTTGCGTCCAGCGTGACCTGTAGCGGCCCCGGTTGGCTTATGGTGCTTGGTGGCCTTTATACATGTATTATAATTGTGTATATATATATATATATAGCAACCCCCAAAAAGATAGCAGCGGAATGACCATTGATCACTATGTTAGAACCACCAACCACTACACCGCTAGACTCACTAAAGCATAACAATATGAGCAAAAAGGAAGTTGATGGGAGAGGTTGGAAGAAACCACAAACAATGAACACAATTATACAATAATAGTATGCAAAGCTGAAATTCCAAAATCACACATACCATCAATCTTCATTCATGAATACCAATCAATAATCAAGTCTATCTTTGCAATGCCCTTTTCTGCATCGAAATATCAAGGTAATACATAAGACAACAAGTCGTAAACAAATCATGATGCGTAGATATGGGTTTCTCTGAAAATAGGCTACCTCTAAACCCACTGCTTCATCATCATTTTCCCTATTGAAAAGTACCATTTAGGGCTCTACACCATTCCAAGACAAACCCAACTATCAGATTGTTAGTTGATTGATGTTGATTGTATATCATAATAGCCCATCAAATCCCATCATCAATACCCGATTATCCATTAGTATTCCATTAAATTCCATAGATATCCAATTAATATCCCATTATCCATTAATATCCTATTGAATCCCATGAAAATATCCCATCAATATCCTATCAATATCCCACTACTATCCCATTCATATCCCATAAAACATGGATAAACCGGACATCAACGGAGCATACCACCATACCTTCTACAGTGGCTGAGCTGCCGCACATGACGGTGCTCCAAGCCTGAGGACGGCAAGATCAGCAAGGCCAGCAAGGCATGGCGAGGGGGATAGGACAAAGGTTGAACCAACTGATAGTCACCCGAAATTGGAGATTTATATGGATTTATATGGATGAATTCATCTGGTTTGATGCTGATATCATAACAGTCGAAATTGGAATTGGATAAAACATGATAAACACCCACCGTTGATTGAGGATAAATGGTGTTCACACTGAGAAAACCACCAGAAATTGGAAAACACATGATGAAGAAAAACCATGCATGCAGGATATTGCAAAAATGGAATGGGACATACCCTCTGGTAAACTAACATAGCTATGGAAAATCCCCATTTTTAATGGGAAAGTCCACTAGCAATGACCATTTTCAATAGCTATGTTAGTTTACCAGAGGGTAAACGATTGAACTATGAACCTACCCAACCAATCAACCAATGAATAGCAACTCAAACTGCAAGGTGGGAACCCAACAGAAAACTATGGCCTGGCTATTTTCGGTTCATGGATTTCACCTCAAAACATCTCAAAACCCTCTTTCTTGTGTGCCCGGAGGTTTGAATCTAACCGCAACAAATCTCAACTTAGTAGGCAATGACAAATTCGATTTTGAACATACAACATAAACCACTGGATATGGTCCTGGTATTGTTGGATATCCACCCCTTCTTGTTGCTGAAAGATTCATCCAGCCCCAAGTTTCTGGCACTGCGGATGCAGAAAAAAAAACGCCCGACGTGGTTCGACGTGGGATCTGTGGGCCGCACATCATCCTCTTCAGGAGCATAGTTCATCAGAGGAAGGAAGATGGGTTTCACGGATGCTCGACCTGGGACGCAACGGGTCCTGCTGGAGTTTTCCCAGCAGGAACTTTCCGGCAGAACGACGAATTCGCGAGGGTTTTTTGGTGCCTATCACCGTGTGGTTTGATGCTTTCAACTGTTTTCAACCCTCCCCAAGAATCATTCCGGGAAGGACCTGGAAATCTGGGCTGAATCCACTCATGACTGTGGCGCGTGTGCGCACCGTGCCGAAACTGAGCCGTTTACCCTCAGTCATGAGTTTGCACTTGGCGGTCATGTGCCAGTCCTCTCAGTGTCGCACCATGACGCTGTGCCATGTCAGTGCCCATGGGTGGCGACCGTCTATGATACCTCTATGATGGGTGTGTTCTAGGAAAAAACACCTGGTACAGCTGGTTCACCTCTGCGGATGTTCTTGAGGATCCGCACGTTTTTGGTCATGAGATCCCAAGAGAAACAGAACTTTGCCACATAGGCCGTGGATGTTAGGATTTTTGGAAATGATTTGGGGCCAACCTCGAACCCTGGACTCCACTATCGTCCACTTCCCCGCCTCAGAGATGAAATCGGGATCCCAGCCTGACGTTTTCGCAAGAATGGCGGCAGTAAAACGTCAAGAATGGACCCCACAAATTGGGACATGTTTTTCGGAAAAAAAAATCCGTGCGAAACTGCGTGCCAAATTTCAAGGCCCACCCTACTCCTGAGACTTCCACTTCAAATTGAACAGGTTTACCCGGCAGGCAATTGATCATCGCAAGCAGGGATGGAAAAAAACAGAATGGAGGATGCCCAAAATGACTAACTAAGCAAAGTCCTTTGTAGCACAGATCCATGGGGATTTGGACCTCATTCATTTCCACAAGCCACAGAAAGTCTTTTCCACTGGTGTTTTCCGCTCCTCAAATATGAATCGTTTTGGAATCATCATCCCCAAATCAGGATGGAAGAGCGATTTGAAAGCACGAAAACTTCACCTCTTTTTGGTTGCGTCCCAGAAATGTTAACGATTGCAATGCTTTTCAGTCTGAAAACTGTTCAGATCATGATTCCAAATATGTGTTTGTGATTGTTTGTGTATGTTAGATTATATATTGATATTACATTATAACATATCATATACATGATTACATAATTATCAAACAAAGCAGGTTGGTGCTCGTTGCTCCAGCAGAAGCATGTTTCAGGTCAGTTGAGTCTCCCATGTCGTCGACCAACATTTTCAGCTCAGCTCACGCCACAAGATTGGATTTCCGTTGTTAGATTAGAACCCAGATGGTTTATGGATGTTTATGGTGGACATCACCAAAGCTAATGGGGGGTATAAACCAACTTATAGTATCTTACAACTATATAGGAGCCCTTTTGGTTCCATTGATACATGTGTTTTTTATTGTTTTTTGTTCAACGGATTCCCTTCATGCATCAACGGGTCACAAAAGGAGAATCTATGGACATGACTGGATCTTTCAACCCCATCTTTGGTGTCTAAGTTCCATGTTCATTGCTTATGTTTCCCTCTGTTTGTTGCTTAAACTGAAACAGTCCCCAAATTATGATCCATCAAGATCCATCAACCACCAATCATCCATCTTTTTCACTGACTAAACAACTTTCAACCATCCCATATAACATCGCCGAACCATTAACGAAGCCATTTGCCCACCCTCACCCACACCCACCTTGAACCGCGGAGGCCAAGATATAACTCAGGGAATAGCTCGAGAAGGCCACGTGACAGTCCACAGGATTCGCCTCACGCCACGCCTGATAACCTCTCTTCTTTCGGGGGGAAGGCCCAAGATTTGTGGCTCATTTGAGCTATTTCTATTCATTATATTTCTATATATTTCTTATGAATTTGGAGGGTTTTCAAACAGATCAACCAGCCAGCCCTGCAGCATCATCTGTATACCACGCTTCACAAGGTGACTCAACGTGTAAAAAAACGAGTGTTGAACAGAACTTTGGAAAGCCCCAAAGTTAAATCGTCTCAAATGGTCCTGGGATCTGCCATTGCCTGAATTCTTGACCTTCCAGAACATCAGAACTCTGTTCAGAAAGGTGCCATGGTCCATCCCCCAAACCGCACCAGAATGGTTCGAGACTACACCCGACCGCTACTTGTGATTCCGGAAGCCCTGGTTGTTGAAAGATCCGAGTCTGGAAGCACCAAGTGTCCATGAGCTGTTCTCAACATCCTGAGGTGAATAAGCATGTTCATTGGTGAAAAACAAGCTGATGCTGGTTTTCAACCCAGCTTGGAGCAGTTTATGGGTCATGTTGTCGGTCTAGCATCCTCATGCTGGTTGGTAAATCACATGAAATCACATGAATTCCTAGTCATTGGCCATTGTCACACCAGGCATTAAGAAAAATCCCGTCCCTCATTCAAAACAGCCTCCAGAAACCAAATATAGGCCATTGGAAAACATCGTCCATACCCTCTGGTAATCAAACATGGCTTGCTTGAAAATCCACCATTAATTTATGTAGGATTTTCCCATTAAAACCTCCATTTAGTTCGGAGATTTCCCAGCTTGCCACGTTTGATGACACCGGAGGCTAGTTCTTCATATGAATGGATGGAATTCTTCAGATCCTCTGAGCTGCCCAGCCAAGCACGCCAGCTCATGCAAGGATGTGAAAAGCGAGGCATTTCGCACCAGAATGGGCCTCAGTCACGTGCCAAGGCCTGAAGATGGCGTGGAGATGCTGTGGAATGACATCTACAATCTATATACTGTATATATATATATATATATGGCTTTAGCAACACGTTTAATGCCTGCCACCAATGGTTTTACCTCTAATTTTTGATAGGTCAAAACCCAGCAATTTGAACATCTCAGAATTTAGAAGCTTATCCAACCCATCCCTCAGGATAACCTTCAACCTATTCTGGCTCCCGACTGGGTCAAAAAGTTCTTGAAGTGGACGATCGGCGGCTGAAACAGGGTGGTGTAACGATCATTCTCTGATGCCTGCGGAGTTCCGTTGCAGATCTGAGGAAGTTTTGTTGGGAATGAGAAATTTGGGGATGTTGCAGATGTGACGATTAATCCAAAACATTCTGGTAAAGCTTGGGAATTCCCTACACCAAATGTTTTGGTTGTCTATGACCCTTTCTATGTCTCAATGGATTTTGTTCTTTTCTCAACAATAGAATTTCACAGGAACAGTGTTGTACGTCTCGAAATATATTGGTTGGTCTAAATACATGGTACACCATTCCATCCATTGGTTGAACATGATTTTCCCTATCAAACTCTCCGGACATGGGGGTATACATATACCCCAGACACCGGTATGATTCTGGTTGGTAATATATCACATTATCCATTTTAAATGCCCATTAAATCCCTGTTGTTGATGGTAATCATGTTTTCATAGGGTATTCAATTTGAAAGACACCCAATCAATGGCAATATGGGTCAGGGTTGACTGCAACATTTCCCCTCAACCGTGGATTTATGGTTGTTTCTGCCGGGCATCCGGTATGCCCACAACCCGCTCCTCCCCCTAGGTAGCCAGGCCTTCAAGTAGTGGTAGGAGAGCGCCTCGAAATAGTTCTCATGCAACTCCGAATCATCGTCAATGACCTGTCCACTGGGATGAAGGGAAATATCTGAAAATGTCTGCAGAAAATTATTCGACCCCCCCTAGAATTCCACGAGAAAAGCTATGGACAAGTCGAAAAAGTATGAACAAATAATGGTTTTCTGCAGATTTGGTGAATTTATATAGTGACTCAATGGCATTTTGATGGGTTGAGCCAAAGGTGTGTGGCAGCTGAAGCCTTGGATTGCAGCTGAACCACCAGTTCAGAAATCTACAGGCAATGGTATGACAGGGTCTGGACATTTGCTTCAGTGCCTTGGGTCTGTACTCATGTGGAGGTTTCCACAATTGGGGGTACCCCAAAATGGATGGTTTACAATGGAAAATCCATGAAAATCCTATAAACATGGATGATATGGGGGTACTTCCCAATTTTAGGAAACCTCCATGTGGGATAATGTAGGGTTCTCACATCCCACTGGTTCTCCGACAGCGTCATCCAAACCCGTATGGAACGGTGAAAAAACAATTTCTTTGCCAATTCAGGGGACATGAATTGGTCATTCGAGTCTCGAACTATCCCATATCCAAACTTCAGAGCTCCAATTTTGACCTGTATCCACGTCATTATTAGCATCATGACATTCTTCTCTAAGTGGTGATTTCAATGGGTGTTAGCCATGTTTTTTCAATCCCATTCTTGAAGCCCCCAAAAACCACAGCCCCAAGCCCGCGCCAAAAACATTGCCGTCATGCGACTGTGATGATGACGCGCGGATCATCTGGCTCAAAGCCGCGCATGGAACGCAGCTCCTGGGCTCAGGCTTTTTTGAGCCGGGCTGGGGTCTGGGATCAACAGCTGGGCCGGGGCAAACATGTTAAAGTTATTGTTTGTTTTTCTAACAATGATGGATTTAGAGCCAGGGGATTCATGTAAAAGGGGGATTCATATGTATTCTTTGTCTCAATTCATTGCTCACTTAATCTCAACTTGTTGTCATTTAAAGGGGGGATTCATATGCTGATTCTTCAGTAATGATACACAATCATACCGTCCTGTGTGATAGCCACTATTTGACCCATCCCCACCAATGAAACATGACGATGCCTTTCACACAAGTGAACTAGCATCTCTTGCTGCGAACACCTACAGCTTACATTAATATGATACTCTGATATATCATGATATATTATGATATATGTGGATGGTCTAACACACGAAGGGGCGGAGATGGGATCACCTGGGGTTACCCACAAAAAATCCATGGAAGCGACAAGTATGATTGAATTGTACATGTTCCATCTTTTTCCATTGTATTCCAACTCATCAATAGAAATGGGTGGACCCCATCTGATGGATGAGGCTCGCCAGACCTCAGTCGCGGAACTCTACGCACGAGGTATAATCCACCAACTATTCACCATGATGGTTGGGAAGTAAATTTGCTATTTGCTAGTGGTCATATTACCCATTTCCCCACTGTTACTAGGGCTGTGTCATAGGTTGGAGCCCATGGAATCTCCCCATGGATATTCCATCAAATCACCATGTTTAATTGTTAAATCCTCCATCTTTTGACGGGGGGATGATCATTATTGAATTATTTCATCCCGAGGCCCTTGGACCCCCCGGGACCTCAAAAATGTAAGTTACATTTCGCGAAGCCAGACGTCCCACAAAACACTAATGTCCCAAAAATCATCANCGAGGCCCTTGGACCCCCCGGGACCTCAAAAATGTAAGTTACATTTCGCGAAGCCAGACGTCCCACAAAACACTAATGTCCCAAAAATCATCATATATACGGGGTCAGATTCAAAACGAGAAAGTAAACCCTAAAAATGTAATATTACATTTTCAGGCTTAGACTATTGATATANCCACAACTAAAACCTCAAAAATGTAACTTACATTTTTGAGGCTTCATTTGTCGTCGGCTTTCGGAACCCAAAAATGTAAGAACTTATTCCTACGTCTTGCGGTGAAACCATCCGAAGCAAGGGGGGGAATTGAAAAGCAAGGGGGGGGTGAAAAATGTAAAATTGTCACTTAGGGTCCCAAACTAGAATATTACATTTTCCACCCTCCCCCCCTCCCCCCCTACATTGACTCAATCTTCAACCTTGAAACATAGCCTGTGGNTCACTTAGGGTCCCAAACTAGAATATTACATTTTCCACCCTCCCCCCCTCCCCCCCTACATTGACTCAATCTTCAACCTTGAAACATAGCCTGTGGGGGTGGGGTGGCTTGAAAATGTAAAATTCTCATCTGGGTGGGGTAAATTGGAATGAGAATTTTACATTTTCAAGTGCCCCCCCCCAACCCCTCAAAACAGCTATCATGAGGGGGGGTCAGCTGGAATTCTGTTATTGTAAGTTACCTTTTTGACGTCCCCGGGGGTGAAACAGGGGTTAAGGCTGTAGGGATGTTCTAGATATAATATGATATCCTGACGGATCCTGGACAAAATGCCACGAACATGAACATATTCGATGATCAACCACGACGATGAACTCCCGCTAAGATGAATTGAATGAACTCACAACGACAAACAGCCGGATAGTTCCCAGGGGTCCAAACATATACACATGTGTTTTGCGGATTAAACCTGATAAATACGTTGAAGTCTTAATGTTTCTCTTATTCTTGGCTATGTGAATCATTGTCCAATAATAGTTACCCCGCCAAAAAAAAGATGGGCAATACCTCCGTCTTTGCAAAACACTAAAGTGTGGAAACTTACTCAACCATTGGTTTCCCTTGTAAATCTGCTTTTTGTTGAATTCCCTATATTATGTGTTTATATTGTGTGACACTATAGTCTACCCAGATTATTGGACAACAACACCTACAAAGCGGGGGCCCCCGTAAACGAATTGCGAAGTTGGTGAACATAACTCCAATGTCACTATGGTTTATGATACTTATAGTATTTATGGTGTCAAACTAAACCAACAAACATCACTGGGACTTTTAACTCCATTAAATCCCATGATGTAAATCGTTGTAAATCCTCTTGAATCCCATTAATCCTATGGTTAGATATGCTTGATGGGTTTATAAACCAACTATAATCCACTGGGGGATGTCCCTCAGTGTTTGTCACATCCTCCAGCTTGACCGGCTTGACCCACCCTTTCTGACCTGCACACAGGGATCACTTGGAGATTTGCCCATCTTCGCGCGAACCTCAAGAAAAAAGATGGGAATTGAACCAAACATGGGGGATTTCAATCGTGATTCAATGATTTGATGGGATTCAAAAACCATCTAACCACTGGTTTTGTGGGATTTAACATGAACAGGATTTCATTGGATTGAATGGGATTAAAGTGGGATATCATCATCAAAAAATGGAATTTCATGGGATTAGTGGGATATGTTTTAGTTTCAATCGTGAGAAAAATAAGTAACTATATCACATCGCTTCAAATGGGGACTTGATCAGCAAAAAAATGGGTTTCGTGGAAGTTCAATGGGATTTCAATAGTGATAAAACCAAGAGGGACACTTGTAAAATAATTTTCCAGGAATTTCCTACAGTGATGGCATGGCTTCAGAGACGCCTGGTAGCGAGTACCGAACGGCCACACAGAATGTGAAGGACTAGCCATGCAGATTGCATGGGGAGGTGGTGCACACATGAACATCCGATGCAAAAGCTCTTGGACATGTGCGCAATTCAACATCACCTTCAACATCATCAGAGCAATTCCGATGGTAGCAACTGATTTTCCATTTCATGGTGTTTATTTCACGTGGATATGAAATGGGATCATAATCAACCAACGATATGTTATTTGGGTTTGTCCCAAAAGATGGTCGTACCATTTAATGGCAATTTCGCAAAGTGGAGAAAATGATGGATGAACATGGATAAACCATGGCATATGGATTTTTTGGATATCATGTTTTTCGGACAACCCCATTTCGATGATCTAAAACCATGAGATTGTTGGGTTGACATTAAATGAACATACATGAAAATTTGGGAGATACTAAAAATGGTATGGGTGTCTTAAAACGGGGGATGCACTCGGATACACCGAAGTGGCTATGACTATCTTAATGGTGAAATTGATGGCAACCCCTGGGATATTGGGACAACTAATTTTCAGACAGACCCTAGCACCACAACAACGAGAATGCCACATGATGCCCGAGATGATGTAGCTGGTACATATTCGCAACGAAAGGAGGACCCCATACCCTCCGGGAATCAAACATGGCCAAGGAAAATCCACTACCTACAGATAAATGTCTGATTAAAACCTTAATTTGTAATAATGTGTAGAGGATTTTCCATTGCTGCGTTTGATTACCGGGGGGGGGGGGGCATTCTATGTCTGTCTTCAAATCACATGGCCATTTCATCTGTAGGTACTACCAAAGAAATTGGCCTGGGCCACAGCGAAACGGTTTTGACCAAGAAACTGGCACCCCAGGGTTTCCGTTTCTTGTTAACTGCATAATTCAGAGCCAATCCCCCTTTGAGGACAAACACCAAGTACTACATCCTATGGATCTAAGTAGTTTCTTAGGAAGTCTTTGGATCCACTGAGCCATATAAAAGTGGTGAAACATTCCATTGTATGCCGTTGGTAAGAAGTGCTGAAACCTCACCCTTTTGGATCCTCTTTATATAATAAGTATAACGCGTGCCACTTCTGATCAGACCAATTTCATATATTGTGTTGTGAGTTATATCCACTTGTATCCCGCAGTATGTACCCAGTATCATACTGCATATGTGTTGCTTTAGCTGGTTACTCTAGTTTCCGATTTCAATCAAAAAATGAAAGTACTAAAGTCTTTACGTTCTCTATTGTACGCATCCAATGACGCAGTTCATTTCCCATTGATCTGGCTCAATTATCTCGTTATATCTCCATTGTACAACCTTTTTTGTTGGTTATATAAATATCCACATTTGATGTTTCAATCACCATTCATCCAAATGAACCCACTTGGTTGTCCAAGTTGCTAATTCAACATAGCTATCGAACATGGATATTTAGTTTGCTGTCTTTACGTATTAAAAATGGTGATGTTCCTTAGCTATGTTAGATTTCCAGCAGGTAACTCCCCCTCTTTCATGCTTCCCTCCCCATTGAAACCCACTTTGTACAACCACCGTGGCTCACCTTCGGCGAGGCTTTCGCTTTGGCCTGAACGGAGCACCCAGCATTGTAGTTTTTTTGTGGCTAGGCCATAGAAATATGTCGCAAGACTGCATATTCATAACTTGTTTTCCATGTATATATGAATCATATGTAATCATATATACAAGGTGGGGTCCCCGTTTACAATAGTTAAGTTGGTGAACAAAACTCCAATTTCACTACCGTTCATGGCAAGTGGGACTAAGAGTTAATGGGGATTATAACCAGCTTATAAGCGGGGGGGCACCTTGTATGTGTGTATGTGTGTATGTGTGTATGTGTGTATGTGTGTATGTGTGTAGGTGTGTAGGTGTGTAGGTGTGTAGGTGTGTAGGTGTGTAGGTGTGTAGGTGTGTAGGTGTGTAGGTATGTAGGAATGTAGGTATGTACGTATGTAGGTATGTACGTAGGTACGTCGCGTACGTATGTATGTACGTATGTATGTATGTAAGTATGTATGTAAGCATATATGTATGTAAGTATATATGTATATATGTATTTATGTATGTATGTATGTATGTATGTATGTATGTATGTATGTATGTATGTATGTGTGTCTGTATGTATGTATGTATGCATGTATGCATGTATGCATGTATGCATGTATGTATCATACATAGATACATAGATACATAGATACATAGATACATAGATACATAGTATGTATCTATATATCTATGTATCTATGTATCTATGTATCTATGTATCTATGTATCATGTATGTATGTAAGTATGTAAGTATCTAAGTATCTAGGTATGTAAGTATGTAAGTAAGTATGTAAGTAAGTATGTACGTATGTACGGTATACACATATAATCTGCATGCTATGCAGTGCAACAAGACCGTGATAGACCGTGCAGTACACCAGTCGTCAAGCCCATTGATCATCGTTAGTAGAATTTTTGAGTCCTCACAACTGCTTTAACTCTTATTCTCTCAACTGCTTTAACTCGTACAGAACGCAATAATGTATCTTTCGTTGCCAATTCAACAGTATGTCAATTTGTTGGGTCTCGACTGGCTAGAATTTCTGCCCCAGTTCTCTCATACTTCCAAGGGTGTGTAGCCGTTATGCCTACTACGCTTAACCTGCTCGAGGGGTGAGTGGCAGCGGGGCGACAGCCCCTAAACAATCACTGTTTTCATATACGTCATTTAGTATTGATATGTATGTCATCACGATGTCTCCGCATGCCTGCAGCGTGGACGATACCAATCAAGCTGCCCTTCCAGACAGGTTCCTGGGAGGTCACTAACCAGGACTGTCAGGTCAATTGCCAGGACTGACAGGTTACTCACATGATCTCACATGTACTCTTGGCAGAGATGCGTTTAATGTGGAAAACCCACCATTTGTAGACCAGTTTCCTACAAAAGCCATTGGTTTTCCACATCTAGTTTATAGGAGGGTAACCTCTGAGGTTGTGACTTTTTTCTGCACCAACATGTTCAATGCCTGAATCAAGTGAAGTGTGATGACTCTGTCACCTCACCTACCTCCAGCAAAAGTGTCGTGGCCTGCTCCACGGTCATGTCACGGTTCTGTCCTGCTGACAAAGTTTCAAAAAGACACGTTTCGTCCAAACACGTGGGGGTCACCGGATCTGATTCAATGCTATGGCAAATTGAAGGAAAATATAGGAAAATATCATTGCTGTGCACCACCTGCATGACAAGTTGAAAGCCCAATGCAAGAGTCCTCCAAGTCCCCCATAGCCCTTGGCAAAGACCAAAAGATTCTCTTGACAACGTTCCTTCCCCCTCTCTCCGCTTTGCAGCAGGCTAAGGTCTCAAGTTTTATTGGCGTGTTGGAGGATTCAACTGGATTCACTATGAATTTAGCCCGTAAGTGAGATGCTGATACTTTGATTGGAGTGCTCATTGCTGAGCATGATGCGGCCGCAGCCATGCTTGGTGCTGCTGTCGGCGCTGGCAGTCCGCCCTGCTAGCATCGCAGGATGTCAGTTGGACAACGAGAAAGTAAAACCAAAAAAAGAACGGCATAGAATAACAGTATGTCAGAGCAGATTTAAATACTAACAACTTGGCAAAATGACACTTGAGTACTAAGAATAGCGTCAAAGGAGCCAGCATTTTGCAGAGGCCAATGTGAAGCCTGATTCTGGACCCGCAAGTCGCGCAGCTGCGCAATCTTCTTGGTCACAGCCTGTGGCAAATCTCTCCCCTTCCGCCCTGAATTCTTCGTGATCCATGTTACCTTCCTAAAGTCACAACGGCAACTTCATCCGAACATCTGCCATGACTATGGCAACTTCATCCGAACATCTGCCATGACTATCACACAACTCTTGCAGGTACTTCACACTGCTTGTACAAAAACGGAATGGGTCGGATATGGCAAGTAGAAAATGAATCAAAAACAAGATTAAACAAGTCACAATGTGACCGAACGTGACCACAAACCGCCACAAACCCATACAAACCCTGTCTGTTTGCCTGGCCCATCTCCCGAAACCGCCGCAGTGCCGGTGGATTGTGCCAGGGCCTTTGACAATCGATATCTCCAGCAGAAATGCGACGAAAAGATATGGAAAGTGCACTTGTTCAGAGTTTGTTCACTGTGCACTTGTTCACTGTGTGATCGAAGCCCAGAGTTGGCTGACACTGAGATCCCAACCCACCTTCAATGTCCAGCTCCTGGCTCTGGTGTTTGACCTGATACTGACGTACCGGGCGTTCCCTGTTTCAAGCTTCTTCATTCAAGATCAACAGTCGCCTAAAAGTCACCTAACAGTCACCTGAGTCAAGCGAGTCAACTGATTGAGTCAACTGAGTCTGCGGCCAATTCAGCAATTTCGACTTCCAGAGTTGCGAGGCTCTCGGTGTCGGAATAGGAGCTCGACAGAGCGCCTTAGCCAAGTTCGGCATTTCACCCGGCCACCGTCCCCGAACATCGCCTGGCGCTGAGTGTCTGGCCCTGTGCAGCTGCACCAATCAGATCATAGATCACCTTCCGAAGCACAGTGCAGCAGAGTTCAAGCTATGCTGTTTAGACAACCTGGGCCAGACTTTGCCAAACCTTTAGAGTTGCTCATTGTAACTCATAAATGCCTTCACTGCTTGTTCCCAGAAGTTTCTGTTTGCGTGTTGTTTTCGGATTTGTTGCACCTGCTTCTGATCTCCTAGGAGGTCGAGCGACGGCCGAACAAGCGCGTCCGGCACAGACGCCTGGACAGAAAGAAACGAAGCACAGCAGTTCGTCACAGTTCGTCACCAAAAAACATGGCTCGTTTTGCGAGCACTGCAGCATGCACAGCTGTACTCCGCAGTCAAGGCTATCACCTGCCTTTTCGGTATCAAGCAGCTGCACGGTCAAAATCTCTAACCTGAACAAATCTCAAATGTACTCAAAAAACCTTGAAAATGCAAAGATTTGCTGTGCTCCTTAAAACATGCTTAGTGTGCTGAATTGCAAATGTTCAAACTAGTATTGGCTGGTACGGCTGGTATGCTTCGCACCTTGAAGCAATATCCTTCAGAATTGCCGTGGACCTCAGGAAGTTTACCAAGGCAAATTCTACTTGAGAGGTAAGTGCAGTGCCTCGAGTCTGAAAGGGCACAAACATCCAGTCATGGGAATGAGTGGAATGTAATGTACTATATCATATATGTACTATACGTGTATATATATATACATACATATATACATATTATGTATATATTTTATAATCCATTTCATCATGTATATATAATTGTATCATTATATAATATTTAGAAATATACTGAAACTGTCTGCAAGTCTTGGCATTCCAACGCCATGACTCCAGTCTAGGCGCCTTGGACACATGGAAAAGCGCTCCAAAGGCGATGAAAAAACGATGAAAAAAACATGAAAATTGTTTGCGATGGAAATCTTCACATGAAATCTGCCCCAAAGTGTGACTCAGTTTTATGGTGTTTCAACATGTGTAAGCCCTCAACCTGTCTCAGCTGGACCTAACGGAGAAGGTGTCCAGAAGCCAAAGTTGCGGGCAAAGCAGTCCAACGGACAATGGGATTTGAAAATGCGTCAAGGCCAGAAATGCGGAAGCGTGCAAGTCAGGGGCAAAAAGAAACAACATTGGCCAAGATAAGCAATTAGTTAGATTCTAATTAGATTCTAACTAGATTTTAGATTGATTAGACGGTTGTACCCAAGACATGGAATGGAAGCAAGTGAAACAATCAAAGTCAAGTCAAAAACGCATTGCAGTGGGCCCAGATGGGCACAGATGAGCCCAGTGGGCTATTGCATCTATTGCCGAGTGCTGGAAGCATCTGGAAGAGCGCAACTTTTCCGCGAAGCACAAAGGCGCGCCTGTCTGCAGCTGTGGTTCTCGTCTGCCCACGGAGCAAAGACAGTTGACCCAAGGCTCAGTGACCCTGGGCTTTGCGGTGCACAGATTCTGGAGAAAAGCAAAGACCTTGCAATTTGCATAATGTGCAGTTCAAAGATGTTCAAAGCATTGAGTTTTACAATGGACTGGCGCAGTGAGGTCCGTGAGATCTTAGAAAATCTTAGCAAGAGAATCTTTGCTGTTCTCCAGCGAGTTTCACTGCTGCATCTTGCATCCAATGAGCCACGCCCTCGCAATGCGGCATTGCGGCGGCATTGCGGCAAGCCAAGATCCAAAAAAGCCCAGATGGAGTCTGAAATCCGCAAGAGCCCATCTGGACGACTCGCTACACGAGTGCATCGTTGATGAATCTGCACCGTGCGCGTGCTGCTGCGAAGAATGGCCTCGTGCGAGGCTCGTAATGACAATGACAGAATTTGGAAGCTCAGCACTGTAGTGGCAGCTTCCCCTGACAGAGTTTCCGCTGGTCAGGTTGTGCATGAACCAAAGTGATCAAAGTGGGATGGGGAGCCATCCCGACAAGTTAGCCGGTATCAAGAGCAACCCCACACTGATCCACGTGAATCCACATGATGGAATTAATCTGTGACATCCGTGTGACATGCTGTGGCGGTGGGTGCTCTCATTGAAATGAGCAGGCAAGGACCCCTGCAGTCCTTTGCCTGGAAGAATTTCACCTCCTTATAGAGGTTAGATGCTGTCGGCATCCCACGTACTCTCTGTCCAAAGCGTTCACTAAGACATATAGAATTCAATCTGCCGCAAGCCGCAAATGTCCTTCTGACTTTTCTTGAAACCAATGCTTGCGCTATTTGCATTTCATAGATTGGATGATTTTGGATTCCAGATTCTCCCTTCTGCAGCAAGCTGGGGCACTGACTATGACATGGACAATTACCCGGTCATTGCTCTCTCACCACAGGTCTGTGGATGCAGCCACTGTACAAGTGAGAGCACCTAAGGTCAGACCCAATGCAGAGGGATGCACCTGGAAACCGAAGACATGGCGACTGCGGAGGATCAAATCTCACATGTCCACTGCGGTCCCCGAAGGACTCTGAGGTCGGACAGGGGCGGCTACCAAGTCAGCAAGACGGTCAAGGTGTGTGAAGGACGCATGACGTATGAAAGTTGCTCCAAAGTTCCGTTCCGTTTTCTGAGTTGGTTAGCCGTTCCCCTAACCAGTGAAAAAGGGTGCCTCGGGAACATGGTGAATTCAATGCTTCGCCACTTCTGTGGCCACATATTCGACATAATACGACATATACACTTGTTGTATCTTGTTGTCAAGCACTCCGCTGCGCTGCCCGCACTGCATGCACTGCAGTAGGACAGCTCATCGAAGAACTCGAGAAGCTCAATGTCCCAGCCCCAGGAAATGTGTGATCACCCCAAGGTTGCATAAACGTACAACCTCATCTCACCTTCCATGATTATCAAGAGCTCAATGGATATCCATCAAACATTCCCTAGGGGGCGAAACTCAGCCAGCTCTCACCTCCTGCACAAAGCACACCACTGAAGCCATGTGAATCTGCTGCACCGGTTCTATGATGTTCTACACTGTTCTATGGTGTTCCATGCAAATGTCAATTGATTCAAACTGACTTTGAATATCCAAACCTGGCCTTGCAGGGACCCGCTTTGGGTAACTCTGGAAGGGGACCAAAGGATGGGGGAAGAGCTCGGCGAAAGGCACGAACTCATCTTGATCCGAACACCTGAACACTTCAGCAGTCAACAGCTGCGAAAGCCAATGAATTCAAAGCAACAAACAAAATCAACCAATATCAAGCAAAATCCAAGCATCTTCAGATCTGTCCTGTTCACCTTTCATCCTTTACATCTTTGCAAAGTGCAGTGCGAGTCATCCAAAATAGGGTCCCGCTGGTGACTTTCCAGACATATTGACGTCAACAAAGGGCCATGAACACGGGCCATGCCCGGAACTGTCCGGCCCGTAGCATGCGCGCAGGCCTCATCTTCAGCTCCGGGCGAAAGTAATTCATGTGGTACCTGAAAGAAAAGGAAAAACATCCGAGAAGAGAGACAGGCAGCTAACCCGCAGCATTGATTTTTTTGAAGGACACACTACGGTGGCACTGTGCAAATTCAAGCCACCACCCTCCCCTCAGCTCGCTCAGTTTGTTGGCCAAAAATTGCGGTCAGGTCAGATACCCATCANGACACACTACGGTGGCACTGTGCAAATTCAAGCCACCACCCTCCCCTCAGCTCGCTCAGTTTGTTGGCCAAAAATTGCGGTCAGGTCAGATACCCATCAGCAGGCCAGGTCTCCAGCTTTGGTCTCAGAGACTGATTTTCATTGGCCTGCCTCTGGGGTCGCAAATTCAGCCTCNTGCGGTCAGGTCAGATACCCATCAGCAGGCCAGGTCTCCAGCTTTGGTCTCAGAGACTGATTTTCATTGGCCTGCCTCTGGGGTCGCAAATTCAGCCTCACACCACCTCTAAAAGGGTGGGTGGGTGTGGCAACAAAAACATCATTGCTGCAGGTGCCACTGTCTTGCACACTTGACCCAAAATGGCCCGACAGTGGCACCTGCGTTCTGTCATTCAGAAAACTGTGTTTTCTTCTACGACACACTACGGTGGCACTGTGCAAATTCAAGCCACCACCCTCCCCTCAGCTCGCTCAGTTTGTTGGCCAAAAATTGCGGTCAGGTCAGATACCCATCAGCAGGCCAGGTCTCCAGCTTTGGTCTCAGAGACTGATTTTCATTGGCCTGCCTCTGGGGTCGCAAATTCAGCCTCCTTGCTCTGCGCGATCCCGAGGCACTTGGTGCAAGACACTGCTGTACCTTCGTCACCTTCAAAATGATATCCAGCACTGTAGTAGTGCCAACCGCATATCGTTCTCCAATGTGCCGCTGGGGCATAAAGAAGTACACGATGGTTGATGTGCGTCACCTTGTACCTAGTGGAGGTGACGAACTTGGGCAGGTATTTGTGCCCCGATTCAATCTTCTGTCTGAGCAGTTCTACTGAATCTTGGAAGTTTTCATTCAAAACCTTCGTGCCCTTCTTGAGTGCCTGGATGTCTGCCTTTATTTGAGCGATGATGACTTCTTGAGCTGCATCTGGTTCCTTCGGAATCTTGGTTTTGGATAGAAGCTCTTTGAGGGACCCCTGAGTTTCCTTGGATGGGCCTTCCGGCGGGGCTCCAAACTTGCCAGGGGTGTTCACCGCCATGGTTTCCAGAGCTTCCTCAGCATAGCTGAGTATCACATTGGACTTCCAGCGTCCCAGAAATCCTACCTGGGGAACCGACCACCCCAGGCGGATGTATTGAAGTGCTCCAGATCGACGGGTGGAGTGTCCTGTGACAGGGATGTCAAACAGTGACTTCCAGTCTTTGACGAGGTCGGCCTTCGACGCGATGTGGCCCTCCTTGTCCACTGAAATTGCTCCACTTGAGCCTCGTAGCATAGCAGCGTGGACCAGCACTTCGGATACCGCGTAGGGGCAGCTGATGTCGCATCCCCCTTGACAGATGCATTGTAAAGTCCTAGAGATGGACAGCCCTTCCTGATCCATCTTAGACTCACTCCACGTGACTTTCACCAGCCGCTCATCTTGCGCTAGAGTGATGTCAGCGATGGACAGGTTGGCAATTTCAATCTCCCGCATCATGAAGAGGACTCCGAATGCGAAGAGTTGGGGTGCCAGTCTGACCTTCGTGCCCGCTGAGTCCGTATAGAGAGTAGATCGAAGGAGGTCCAAACATCTCTTGGGACTTCTGGTGCTTTCTTCCTCGGGCCCTGGCCCCGCTTGACCGCTTTGACGCACAGTTTGAAGTGTCTGTCCAACAAGGCAGACCACTCCCCCCCTTGTTCTATGTGCTCAGTCTTTGCTTCCACAAGGTAGGTGTCTGCGGATTTGTAGCCCGCTTCCCTAAAGGCTCCCGCCAGTAGCTTCAGTTTGTCTGGCGAGAGGGGATATGCAGACTCGAACGCTGCTTCCAGCACATTCCTGACGGCTCGCCTCTTTGCCTCCTTCGCATTTCTCGAGGAGTTGGCGTAGAAGTCGCCTTCAATCCTCTGAATGACTCCCTTGGCTGACGATGCCCGTTCTGCGATGCTGATAGCTCGAGCCAGGTTCGGTTTGGCCCCTTTTGCCCAGAGGGTTTTGCTCTTGGGTAGATCCTTCCTGGCTTTCACCTTTGGCCGTCCGGACAGCATCCTGCTGACTTTCCGCCGAACTTTTGTCCCCCAAAGTCTGCTCCTTGGGGCCCCTTTTCTCTTGGGCATAGGTTGCAACAGCCTCGACTGTGCCTCATTGTGTTGGCCCTTCGTGCCCTTCAAGACCTCCCGGATGGCTGACGAGAGGCCTACTTCTTCAGCTTTTCCTTCATCACCTATGTCTTCGTCGAAAACTAAAGGCTCTGAGGGCCCTTTCATGACTTGACTCCACCATGGCCGTTTGTGGTGCTGCTGGTTTAGGCCCGTATTTGCCCTTGCCGCACTGTTCGTGGGATCTTGCAATCTAGGCCCAGCCCCAGGAAACAATCCCGGATCTTTGCCACCCTGTGGCTTGGTGGAGTGGACAACTGCCCCTTCGTTCTCTTTGCCATTGTCTTGGTACCACTCTAGTGGAGGAGGAACCGGTGGAAAAGAGTGGAAGTCCCCAGGTGCTCGTTGCTTCACCTGCCTGGGGGCAGGCCTATGAGAGGTGGGACCCTTCGACTCGGTGTGGAAGTCCTCCTCGTCACGAAAGTCGCCAAGTTGGATGGCTCCTTGGGGAACCGCGACAATGGAATTGGTCTGCTTGCCTCGTAGGAGTCCTGTGAGGGTGGAGAAGCGGTCGGCGGCGGTGCTGAGGGACGGGCGTGTGTTGTGACTGGGGGCTTTGGAGCGCAGTAGCGCATGAAGCACTTCACGCCCCGCTGGCCCAGTTTCCATGTCACCGCCCCGCAGCAACTTACGCACAGAGCCGCGCCCACCACCAGGCATAAAAGCGGAAGCCATGACCCGGCAGCGGAAGCAGGGGCGCCCGGAGGGCCAGGTTCTTCGTAAAGAACAAGTTCGGACATGTTTGAGCCCAAAGTCTAAAAGGAAGAAATTTATTGCTGACTCAAATGGACAATGGTCAACCGAAGCAGCGCTGCAGTTTGCAACTTTTGCTTGAAATGGTTGTCCAGTAAAATTTGCGCTGATCCTGGCTGCCCGGTCAGGCTGCCACGGACTAGCTGCGGAGGCTGGCCCATGCATTAGAGGCCGCCACATTGGACATCCAAAGTCCCGGATCCTGTCGTGGAGTGGGCAGCCGATAAAAGGAGGCCTCCCGTGCCGGGACTGCAGTGAAAGGGATGTCCACGAGGTCCGCTGGCTTCGGCGTCGTGGCCCACTTTGACGGCCGGCTCAAGTAGTCGGCGCTCACATTGGCCGTGCCGGGGATGTGCCGGGCCACCAAACTCTCTATGCCCGCACTCTCGCAGGCTATAGATATTTCCGCCCCAAGAAAGTTGAGGGCTGGGTCGCTGCCTGCAAGGCGTTGCGACGTTGCCAGGGCGATCAAGCTGTCGCTCTCGATCGCCAACTGAACTTGGCAGCTTTGAAGATCCTTTTCCCACAGGCGCAAGGCCACTAATACGGCCAAAGTCTCAACCACGCCTTGGGATGAGGAGGCCAAGTGCTGGAACCCCAACTCGAGGGCGTCCACTGCGGTGACCTGGGATGCCATGATCCTCACCACCCGGTTGTTGATGGTGAGGATGGCCCCTAGCCCTTCGGGGCTCGCATCAGTGATGATCGAAGCCTTCGGGTACTTGCCGAGGTCCAGGCGAAGTTTCCGTGAGGGTTTGCACAAGGCCTCCTCAAGGTACGATATCAACCACTTTCGGGGTTGTTCGACCTGTTTGACAGCGAAGAAATGGTCTTTGCTCCTGGTGTCTTGTCGATTTGCCCTTCGGCGTTCCTCCGTGCCGGTCTCGATGTCCTCCAGGCGGCTGTACATCACCCGGTAGAACACACTCACCGTCCATCTCGTGCGGGGAAGTAGCCCCGACATCCATGATGTTTTCCCCGCCACTTGTCGGAGTTCTTTGATGGGCGCCATGCCTTTGTTGTCCCAGGCTTTCAGTCGGCTGACCAAGTCCCGGACGTAGCGCTCCGGAACGGTGAGGATGATCGATTCCTCAACCAGGGCGAAGCGCACTCCAATCCATTGGACGTGTGGTCCACGCTCCCCCTTGGCCAGAGCTACTTTGAAGCCCAGGGCGGCGGCTGTATTCAGCACCAGTGCAAGGAGTGAATGGCGCTCGGCCAGCTCGCCCTGTAACATCCACAGTGCATCGTCCAAGTACACTTGATGTTGGGCTTCATGGCCATTGAAGAACGACTGCGCCAGCCTCGCCCACTGAGCTGCTACCCTCGACCAAAGCAGAGGGGCCGTCTTGTAGCCGAAGAGGAGGGCGATGAACATATAGAATGTCCCTTCCTCCAAACTCGGCGACAACGTATGGGGATGTTTGTCCGGATGGACTCCCAACGTCATGAAGGCGTCGCTGATGTCGATGACCACCAGCTCTCGCCCATAGTTTGTCCCCGCACCATATGGCTGGCGCTGATCAAAAACATTCCTCATCATGTCAACTGCGTCACGGGGGCGGGGAAGTACCAGTTTCTCTGGCAAAGTGGATTTGTCATTCCCCCCGGAACGCTTCAGATCTATCACTATGCGGCGTTTTGTTTCCCCTGTGGGCTTCTCCTTCACTATCAAGCCTAATCGGGATATTGTCCCGTGCGCCATGGAGTCACGCACTTCTCCTGATGAAACCTTCGTCACGTAGTTGAGCTTTTCGTAACGCTCCAATTCAATCCTTGCGTTCTCGAGGTCGTCGGTCACAGAATGGTAATTTGTCACTTCTCCCATCTGTGCCAGAGCATCGCTTAGTTCATCTGGTCCTTTGGACTCGCCCGTCGTCTCGGCCTGGTTCTTTGGGAATATGCCGCATGTGCCGATGGGTCTCTCGATCCCCAAAGGTGCTCCTTCGCGCACCCACTTTGGCACTTCTGTCTCTGGATCCCCAGACCTCTGAGCCCATGCTTCTATAATCTCCGCATCCAATGGGGACTTGTACTCATGTTTCCCCTTGATGCGCACGGCCATCGGAGCCTCGGCGCCCACCACCTTGCGGAGGGTGGCCTTCCACTCTGCCACTACTCTCTCATCATAGCAGCAGCTGGATGTCCCGTAGATCTCGGCCACCTTCGTGGCTTGGGGCATCTTGCGTACCAGGGCCTCCCAAGCGGCCCGGATCCTCAGGCCCACTGCTTGAATCGTGGGTCGAGCGGTTACCACTTGATGTGGGTTCCGCATACCTCCGACATAGACTTCGTCCCCAGGGTCTCGTTTTGCGGCGGCTTTGGAAGGTTTGAGCATCCCATACTTCCCAAAGCCCCCTTGCCACGAACTTGACGCCCCTGATGCTGAGGCATGTTCTTGCTGTTGCATATCCTTGGGGACGGCGTCTGCCAGCTCCGCCTCGTTGGGTTTTCCCTTCGGGTAGGTGACCTTGGGCTCCTTGGGGAGTGTTTCATTGAGCTTCTTCATCCGGTAAGCCAGATACTCCTCCTTACCCATCAACATCAAGTGGGTAATCAAAAGTTTTGCATAGTGCACGCAAAGAGCCTTCGGGTACTCCGCGGACGCCTTGGACCTTTCTCTGCCGACCACTGCTTCATGCCCCCCAGTGCACATGCAACTTTTGTCCAAGGATTTCAGACCCAGCAGGGTACCAGCAAACTGCTGGGGTTTGAAATGCCTCTGGCCCATTGGAATGTCCGGCTCATAGCCACATGTATTGAAGAGGGCAAAGTTGATGCCCTCCAGGGCCAGGAAGGAGCCCATCTCCGGGAGCTCCCAGGCGGAGAGGTGGTTTTCTTGACAACTTGGTGGAGGGTTTTCCAAGGTCGCCACCGCCCCGACTCGGGCTTCTCCCTTCCGTTCTGCGATGATCTTTGCCATGTTGATGGAACGGGATGCCATCACTGTTCCTTCGTCGCACTCACGTTGTTCCTGGGGTGTGTTGGCTGCCCGTCCATACGGTTCTTGCAAAGTCCGAACCGGGCCAGGGAGGCCTTCTGCTTCCCGAAATCGAAGTTTCGAGAATGTAGAACAAGGGAAGCCTGAGTGAAAGGCATCGATATATCCCCTCTCCGCCCACTTTAAATGAGTGGCGTAGGGTTCGTCGGCCAACAGGTTGCCCGTCCCTGAGGCCTTTTCCACTCCGATGCATTTTACTCTGATACCCTTCGTGGCTGCGTCCTCCTTTATAGCCACGGTGAGTGGGTCGTTCACCCCAGCATAGTGATGAACGAAAACAAATTCTCTTCTCTTGACATACTCCTCCAGGGAGTTGGCGCTGAGTGGATCGACGCTCTCATCAGCATCCTCATCACCCTTGCCTTCTCTGTGATCAGGTTCTTTTGGAGGGCCTCTCTTGTCCTCTGTCCGCCTTTTCTTCTCCGGTGGGTTCCTTGGCTTGCCTTCGTCATCGCCTTGAGCTGTGTCTCCGGCCATCATGCGCCCTCCTTCTTTTGTGGGCAAGATCGACTGGGATGCCCCGGAGAGTTGCATATCGTGCAGCGGTGTTCTCTCGGCGTTTTCGAAACGCAGGCCTGTCCAGGCGCTAACGAAGCGCAGGGCCCATTTCCATTGTTCCACCCAAAACATTTCTGCTTTGGCTGATCTTTGCCGCCTCCTTTTCCTTTCCCTTTTGGAGGGTCGTCTTTTGCCCTGTATTTTGCCAGCTCTTCCCTTTCTGAGGCGGCACGTCTCTTTCGTGCGTCCCTTCGTGCCTTCGTGGAAGGATTTGTCGTTGCCGCAGTTGTGGGTATTGCGGTGTTGTCCAATGCAGGGTGAATGGCTTGCAGGCCCCCCTGCATGGCAGCTACTGCATGCTGCTCTGCAGGCGTTTTGGGGGTTCCTCGGGAGCCCGCAGCTACCCAGGCTAGTGCTGGTCCGTGCACCTGCTCCTGCCAAAACTGATCGNTCCTCGGGAGCCCGCAGCTACCCAGGCTAGTGCTGGTCCGTGCACCTGCTCCTGCCAAAACTGATCGTCTTGGACAAGGAGCTTGAACACCGTGTCCCACGGTTTGTCCGGGTCCCACCCATCCGGTGGGTTCTTCCCACATTTCACATCCATCAGCACCCTGGCCCTCGTCCTGTTCGCCTGCGTCGACCGGCATAGATCGTCGGCTGAATATACCAGGTGCCAGGCAGAACCATACAGTCGAGTCAGGCGCTCGATGTGCATCTCGTAGTTGTGGAGGTTGGAGAGTCCCACACAATCAAGCATTATCATGGAGCTCTTGAAAACTCGATAGCATGCCCTCCACTGGATGAACGTGGAAGGTCCTGGGAGTTCTCGTGCTGAGTAGGTTCCTTCTCCTGTCATCACAAACGTCCTGTATTTTGAAGAACGTAATGCCCGTTGTCCAAACGGGACAAACACGCCGAAGTCGGTGTACGGCGCTGAATCTTGGATCGTCACCCTTCGTGCCAAAGCGCTCAACTGTTCCAAGCTGGGCTCCTCCTCGGCGGAGGGTAGCCCTCCAGTTGCCAGTCGATGGCGTTCTAGCCATTTTGCTCGGGTGTCTTCCGACTCCACCCAAAACTCGCCGTCGTCCCCCTGGTCCAACACCTGGGATATCTTGAGTTTCCGGTCTGTCGGCCCTGTCACCTGGGTCACCGTCGCAGGAGCACTCTGTTGTGGGGCAGGGGCTTGATCTCCAAAGAGGTTCCCCTCCACCCATTTGTCCCATTGGCCACCATCCTTCGTGTACAGGATCCGCCTCGCCAGGTTGTAGACCAGGCCCACATGGGCTGCCTGAATTGCGGTCAGGCTGGAACCATATGGTAGAAGAGCTCTTTCCAACGATGCTGTCAGGACCGGAGCAGGCAGCACCGCGAGGAGTCTCATATCCTCTCCCGGGTCCCCAGCACACTCCGTAAAGGCTGTCCAAACCGACTCCTCGACCTGGTAGTGATCCTTCAGCTCGGTCAGGGAGTCCATTCGAAGTGCCACGGATTGAGCGGGGAACATGAGCAAGAACAAGGCACAACAAAAACATCATTGCTGCAGGTGCCACTGTCTTGCACACTTGAGCCAAAATGGCCCGACAGTGGCACCTGCGTTCTGTCATTCAGAAAACTGTGTTTTCTTCTACAACACAACCACCTTTCACAGATTCTTTTCTAGATGCATCCGTCATCACTGAGTCATCACTGAGCCATCACTGAGTCATCATTTTCCAAGTTCCATTTCCAAGCTCGATGGAATCTGCTCAGCGCACCATTGTTGCATCTCCAGCAGGCTGAAGGGCCCTTGGATCTGATTCTTGGGATCGATGTACTGCCAACCTGCACACGGTGACAGGCCTACGAGGCCTACGACATCGACCAGGTGTGGGACAAAAACACCAGGACCGCCTGTGGATGGAGGCTGCTTCTGTGCCTGGTTACCTCAGGAAATGAAGGCAAACTACAAGTTTGAGATAGTTTTAGGATGTGTTTGGTTAAGTGTGTCTTGCAGTCTGTCTTGCAGCGAGGTCAAAACATCAAACCCCTTCACTGCACTTTGAAAGCTGAATTCCTTCGGATTCCTTCGGATGCCTTCGGATTCCTTCAAATCTCCAGGACCTCCAGGAACAATCCGCAGGTCCCTCACGTCTGGGTGGCAGACTCATCGGATTCACCTTTTGCTGCTGATGACCTTGAAGCACTCTGAATCATCTCTGATCATCTCTGATCAAAGGCATAAAACGAATCTTTTGCTCACAGATGGTCACGGATGGTCACAAATGGTCATAGATGGTCACAGATGGTCATAGAATAGATAGAATGCTACAAATAGTCACAGGTACTCTACCTATCTCTGCCTGTAGGGTCCCAGCCGGCCATAGCTTGTGCTCGCGCTTGCATGGCTTGTGCTTGCTGCTGCTGTTTGAGTTGGGCCTCAAACCGGCAACGGAGCTGGAAGAATAGGCACCCCAGGATGGTACCCAAGATGGTGCATGCACAAAGCATAGGTATAGTCGATATAGTTGATGATATTTGATGGTATTTGCCAGCGTGTGAAACATTGCGCTGTGCTGTGTTGTTCTTATGGAACTGCACTGGAGCAGCTGAACTTCACAGAGTGCATTCTGATTTGATCTGCAGTATCTCAGAATTCTGCTGCTTGCTGCTCCAAGAGCATCCTGCCAATTTGCATTTCCTGGCTCCGTCGACAAAGCGAGACATCAAGAGACATCAAGAGACATCACAGCGAGGTCACGTCGGTGCCGGTCGGTGCCGGTCACGTCCGACAAAAAGAAAGTCGCTAAACTTCCGCTCAACGGTCAAGTCGATGGTCGATGGTCGCCCGAGCGTGCCTCAGATCCTGGGTATTGAGCTCGCCTCGAAAGCGACGGATGCTGAGTGTCATGGATCTTGTTGATGGATTGATAAATCATGTTGATGGCACAGAATGGATGTGACAAGACAACTGGATGCAAGATCTGTAACTGTATCCGAAATTCTCGCGTGGTGTTAGAAATTCTTCGTCTCCAAATGATTCGGACACATCTCTGCTTCCAATCTGAATCATCACTCAGCTCCAAATCTTTGTCAACCTTGTCAACCTTGTCAACATGTCAACCTGATATTGCTAGGCTCTTTTGGGCGGCTAGGCTGCTAGCGCATCTGTGTTTCTCTCATCGTCGACACTTTCAAACCGGATCCAGTCCGCTGAGTCCGCAGCTGCATCGCTGCAGTTTTCGCCCCAGCAGCAACAGCCTGGCACCGTGAAACCGCTCCTTGTCTCCAATTGTCTCCTTGTCCAACTCGAAATCCGAAGCGCACAACATCCGAAATGTTTATATTGTATTGTTATATATAAATATACATTAACATGCTGAATAGATATTTATACATTGGTTAATATATTCAAGACATGTCTTGATTTGGACCACTACAAGGGACCACCGGGCTGAGCCAAACATCCAAAAGTGATCCTGGCTTGGGATGGGGATACCTTTGATCGCAAACGCTGGCTGTTCTGGATGAAGTATCATTATATTCTATATCTATCTTCTCCGACAGGTACCCTCCAAAACCTGCGCATGGAGAATCGCTGCCGCTGGATTCTGATTCGGATCACCTCGGCTGAGCTCTGTTATGCTCTGGTGTGATTCTGGTTGCTCTGTTCACTCGCTCTGATCGCTGGTCTCTGCATGGTCTGCGCTGCAGCCGGGGCTTCGACCCGGTCCATATCCGGCTCGGCGCATCTCGAGCATTGCGCGCTTCTGTCGCAGGAGCAACGAGGAATAATGACACCAAATTCCACAGATGTGCGAAGTACAACTAAGACTTAACTTGTCAAAAATAAAGCGAAATCTTTGACCAACAATTTCAATCGGTTGAAAATACACTTCAAACAAAGGCTTCAGAGCACTTTTTCTTTGGGGGAGGACATCAGATCCAAATAGCCTAAACACTCTTCTCTGTAGTTCATCCAGAGGCGACTCTACTACATGAAACATCTGTGAACAAAGCTTTCCGCAAACACTTTCCAAAACTGGTGTTACCACTGGTGTTCAATTTAGCGAACACGAAATCTTACGATCCTGGAGTTGCAAGTCTCAAACCCGTCAAACCCTTGGCGAAAGGGCTCAGGATTTCAAGCTTTCTGAGAAACTTTCTACATCTTTCTACGTCGAGTTTGTACAGCTCCCTCAGCTCCCCTGAGTTACGAACCAATTCTTCTTGTTCTGCTTGTTGCTGCTGCACCATACGCTGCCGGTCAGCTGCTGCTTTTTGCGCCTGTCAGAAGAGGTCACCCCAGCGTGACCAGTCTCACACACACACACACAACGAAAGCTTGGCAAGGCATTTTCAACTTTTGACATCAAATGAAAAAACAACTGTGAAAAGTTGGCTGTTATTGGCTTAAAAGACTCTGAGGCTCTGAGGTCAAACAAAATCACAGGGATTCACAAGTTACATCACGTTACTGTGAAGACAACTGTGTGCGGTCACTTCACCCGCGATTCTTGTCGCCGGGTCGCCTCCTTCTGTGCTCTCTGTTGGGCTTGAGCCTGAGCCTGCGCTGCAGCTGCCTGCAGTCGTTGGCTGGTTTTGCAAACTCCTCAACTGAGTTCCAAATGTTCCAACCCTCGATCCCCCCAGGCGCCTGGGCAGCTGCCTGTCACCGGGAAACAATGGCGAAAGGAGAAGGGAATGCATTAAACTACATGTTAAATGCAATGGAATCCTCATGCCATATCAAGATGTATCAAGATATATCAACGATCATTGCAGAGACGCACTAGCTCAATGCGCCCTCAAGAATCTTGAATCAACAAAATATACCTCACATCCGTTCAGGATCGTCTGGATCTTTTTCTGATTTTCCTGGCTACGTCTGCAGAGCAAAGCACTTTCCCAAGCATTTCCCAAGCATTGCCCTGCCTGCTGCTGTGCCTGCTGTGCCTGCTGTGCCTGCAATTGTTGGGCTTTCGCTTGCGCTTGCTGCGCCTGCTGCGCTTGCTGCGCTTGCAGCTCCTGTGCCGGTGGCTGAGCTTGTGCCTGGCTGACGCAAAAGTCTGAACGTTTGCAATGGCTGGGAGGCATGGCCACATTGAGGACGAAAAGAAAAAAATTGATAAATTGGAAAATGTCTGCATATAAACGGGTAGAAAAGAAAATTCTCCTGTCGGATAGGATTCGACTTTGAACGGAATGGCCAAAGGCAAAATTGTGGTTTCCGTACTTCCAATCCTGAAACTATGAAGGTGAGGCTATGTCTATGTCTATGTCAAAGACTGAACCACAGCAAATGATTCAAATATTACAATTTCATACAATTTCATAATCCGGAAGATCTGACAGATTCTGAAGAGATTCTGAAGAGATTCTGAAGAGATTCTGAAGAGATTCCGAGACTTCAAGAGCAAACTACTGCAAAATGTGACCCGATCCTTCGCTGGCTGTGTAGCCGCTGCGGGTCGAGGTGGAGGTGGAGCCGGTGCCTGACGGTGCAGAACGTCGAGAAAGGTCGAGAAAGGTCGAGAAGTGTCGATCACTTGTCGTTGTGTCGTTGTGTGTCGTTGTGTGTCGTTGTGTGTCGTTTTGTGTCGTTGTGTCATGGCACCTCAGGAGGTGGTGGTCGGTTGGCAACTTCCTTGCACAACACGGTTGCACATGGTTGCACGGCTCGATGTCGAGCTCTTGATTTAAGGGGGCAGTCGTACAGTCGTACCTCCTTGGCTTCAGCAGGTTCCTCGTCCTCTTTTGCCCTTGCATTGCAAGATGCATGAATGGCAATGCGTGTACGTGTGTGAGTGGACGTCAGTCTCAGAGTCAAGATTCGCGAAGAGAAATCAAAACCAACAGAACTGAAGCTATCCGAAGAGGCTACAGGTCCAAAGGTCTGTTGGGAAATTTGGCAGTTAGAGGTCAATTTCACCAGTGCATCACAACCTACACCGGTCAGAGGCTTGCACCGTCGTGGCTTTCGATTGCGTCTGTCCTGGGTTGGAGGATTCTCAGTCTGAAAGATTCAGAAAGTGTGCGAGTGCTATGATGCAAGTGCTCTTTATCTGAGTTTCTGTCTGAATTGGATTCAGTCAAGAATGTTTCTACATGTTTCTACTGCATACAATCTTGGAGAATCCTCATCCATGTGTCTACACAGGTTTCCACTTTCTACATGCCTTCATTCTCTTTTTACCTAGTGCCCAACCAGTGACCCATGTTGACAAGACTGAGTTCGTGTCATCATCTGGTGCTGCCACTTCTCCGCGCATCATTTGCGCCACCTCATGCAATGCATCAAATGCCCGTATCGAATGAATTGGGGCCATCGACTTGCAGTCACAAGTTGTCTCCGGTGACTTCATGGCACCATGATGCACCATGCCAAGTTTCTGGCTGTGTTGGTGTTCTCGCCACGGGCTTTGGGTGGCCTGTAAGCCTGTCAAGCATCATGACTGCCACAGGGCCCAATTTCTGAGCCTCTGATCTTGCCAAACCTGCACAACCTACAGGGTCGGCCTGCTTCTTCTGTGCGCCTGCCTCAACCACATTCTTGGCATCTTCCTGGTGAGAGTGAGAATCATGAAAACTGAGTGATTCCACCAAGTCCAGTCAGTCCAGTCCTTGCTGGCTTGTGAAATTTCCTCCTGCGTGACGTCTGGATATTTGTTGTTGGGTTCCGGTCGCCACCTCGATGTACGAATAAGAGATGCAGAAAAATGATCATCCTCAAGATGCAAAAGAAACAACATCATCTCGGTTTCCATCTTTTCTTTCGGATAATGTCCCTTTCAATGGGCCCTTCTTCTGCACCATCAGCTCTAGCATGTGTAAGGCACTGGCTGCACATCAAAAAGCTCCTGGAACATCAACCATCTATGAATATTTGCAAGGATCATGTTTAATTGAGTTGACCCTTCTTCCCCTTTGAGGTCAGTTGAGGGGTTGCTTCACAACTGCACGAAAGGGAAAGGTCTCGTCGATTTGCAAGGCAGGGGGAGAAAAGAAAGAGAAGAAGAGTCGCAAAGGTTTTTTTTGCAACTCAAGCATTGGCAAGAGACCTGTTTCACGAATGTCCAAAGGTCTAATCTAGAGTCTGCTGTGATTCATCTTCTGATGCGGCCATGGCAGGCCTCAAATGGAGTACTGGAGACCTTCGAACCACTAAGGGCGTGCCAAACGCTGAGCCCATTGTCAACCTGCAGGGTTTCCACATTGAATGAATATTACAAACTTTTGAGAAGCAATCCAAGCATAGCGTCACTTCCATTGAACCTGAAACATCTACATACATGTATCATACATGCGTCCGGAGAAATCTAAGTTTCAAACTCGCATTCGGGGAGCCAGCACAGCAGTCAGAAAGTGACGTCCGTCCGGAGCCCACCTTCGGCCAGTCGGAATCTCAAAAAATCGCCATGAAATCAACCAATGTATTGTGTTTCTATGAAACCTGAGGGCCATTTGATGTGCTGACACACTGCACCGAGAAATGGACTCTGCTGAGACTGTGCAGTTGGCAGTGCAGCTGGAAACATGGACGTAATCGTCATCTTCGCGACCTGAGCAAACTCACTTTCACTGTGAGATTGGTGACTTTCCATGGAAAAACTGCCTCAGAAAAACGCAATGCCCAAGCTTAAGACCAAAAAAGTCAACGCCACCAGCCTCAGTGAGATGCAGAATCTTTCTCAGGAAATCGTTGTCTGCATCATGAGTGTTTAGACTGGATGAATAAAAGTGTATGTAAATAAAATCAACTACATATGATAGTTGCAAGATGTTGTAAGTTGGTACCTTAGTTGACACTTGGTGGATATTTGGCTGATACTTGATATTTCGTTCTCTTGGATTCTCCTTTGAGGACGAAACACTCTGGTGCCGTGTGGTCGGTGATCTGAGGTGATGACCAAGTTGCCAAAGCCTGCGAGGCAGACCAAGGAGCCAAAGCTGTTGAAGCGAATGGTGTTCCGATGGGCCTGGCAGACATGGGTCGACATGGCAGGGACTCGACATATCTCGGAGATGGCATCTCGAGATGGCAGGCACCACATCGGCAGTTGGGAGTGAAGAAGTCTAGAACAATGGGTTGCTTTGGTTCCTTGAAACCCACCTTGTCAAGCAGGATCTTCTTTACAGCCAGCTTCTTTGTCCTGTAGCGCATCGCTCAAGAGACTTTCAGTGCACCAACCAGCTAAGCGGTGGCAAGTGTGAAAAAAGTATGACAAACCTCCCAATTTCCAAGTATGTTGAACGATTGTCTGGCCAAGGCCTCTCAATATGTTCAATGATATAACTTACACTTCAGGCTCTTCAAAAGCAAAGATCATCGAGCTCCAAAGACAATTGAGCAGTATTCTAAAACCCTTTGTCATTCCATTCATTATACTGATTGGTCAATAGGAATTCCCACAGTGGATTGTGATAATCTGCAATATATTGGGTAGATTTGGGTAGTATATTTCTCCTCAATAATCCGGTTTTGAACACTGCTCAATCGACAGTGTCCAGCCTGTCGTCCCAGGAGAAGAGTGTAGCTTTCGCAGGCTGAAATCCTAATGGAAAATGGCCAGTCCAAATGCCATAAAAAAAGAAAACTCTGCCACAGACTCAATGGCATTCAATGCACAGTGGACAAAAACTGGAAAGTTTGGTCCTGAAATCAGTATGAACTCATCCCGCGTCGGGCTCCAGGATACAGCCTGGACATGAAATGAATGATTAATGATATCCATTTTGAAAGTAATGCAGCCACGGGCATCCAGGCACATTCTTTTCTAAGCGATTGGCCTGGACACAGCCACCCTGACACTCCTCGTCTGTGATGTCTTTCTTTACCTCTGCTCCCTGTGACCTTAGAAAGCACTCGGAATGGACAGCACCATGGGTGAGCCTGCCCCGCTCATCCTGACTGCACGGCAAGGAGCATGAAGGCAAGCCGAGAACCTCCGTAATAACTTTGCCCAGTCTCGTCCACCTCTGTCTGGCAATGTGCAATCCTTGGGCACGTGCATGTTGGAAAACTATGGAAAACTGGGATCTCAAGTTCAAGTGGTTCGTGATGTTTTTTGTAGTTGATGTGTGACTGGTTGTGATGGAATCTCAGGTCAGAACAGGCAGTTGCCAGTCGAATTCCACAGCAAGTCTGCCACCTGTCCAGATTCAAATCTCCATTGCTTTCGCAGGTGTAAATGTCGACTGTGTCCATTTGTCATCTGACACGGCAAAGTGACTTAATGTGATAAGTGATAGCATACAACAGCATCTGACAGCATTTTTCCTGCATGATATGTTTTCATATGATGCGAGTTTCTTTCTCTGTGGGATCCTCACCTGGCCAGAGGGTACACCTCAATCGCCAAAAGACTTTGAAGCACGAAAATTTACAAACGCAGAAATAACATGAAATAACCATGTTGTTCTGGCACATTGGAGATTCTCACAAAAAAATCACCTTCGATTCGGAAAGCTCCTTTGTTTGAAGAGATCTGTCACGCCATTTTTCCAAACTCTCTACATCCAAGTTTTCTCGTTTTCTCCAAGTTTTCTCGAAGTTTTCTCGTTTTCTCCAAGTTTTCTCCAAGTTTTCTCCAAGTTTTCTCCAAGTTGCTCATCTTTGCACTGGTGCTAGATTGCAGACCTTCCATGTTCGCCGAGAGCCTCAGGACAGGCTGTGGGCCATGGGCTGTCTCCGCGCTGCGCGTAGAGGCGTGGAGACATCAACGGCTGAAGCTCAGCTCCAAACTCCAAAATTGAAACCTGCGCTGCACCATGCTGCACCATGCTGCAATCAATGCTTTCACCATGCTGGCAGAGAGGTACAGCATGGATGAAGACACGCAGATTCTGATAGAATGCAATGCACTTAGTTGGGATGTCAGTCTCCGTGACGCCTCTGCCGGCCCTACAACCCGCTGCAAATCATCACGCTGGTCTGCGACAAAGAGTGCCAAGCGAGCATGAAAGCCCTCCTGTGGCAGAAACATGGCATGATGGCAATTGTTGCGAGGGTTCAAGAAATGTATCCATGTATGGCCAGAAATCTCAAGAACATTCTGCCAAATCAAGATCGATCAAAAATGGTTTCAGCAAGATATCGACATCTGCTGTCATCAATCCACGTCTAATTTTCCAATCATGGCCTTCGGCTGCAGGGGTGCAAATTCAAACCCCGCAACGTTGCTGACCTTGCGTCAGCGCACTAGGACGTGAAATTCCCACACGCACCAACACACCTTCCAAACCACTATAGATCTGGCAGCCTGCCATGTTCAAGCCCCGCAACACTTCAGTAGCAAATGACGCACTTACTTACAGTACATGTCAAATTGAGCCCCAGCTAGTCACCATGGCATAATGGGTGTCAAAATGTCCCCAAATCCCGAACAAACTTGTTCTTGAGACATTACTAGGGCATTCCAGCTTAGAAAACCCCAAAAACGGTACGAGTACCACCCAGGTTAAAGTGACCAGAGCCAACTTTGAACTGAGAAGCTTTGAGCTCCATGAGGGGAGCTTCTGCCAAATCAGCACCATCATGGAGGTTGATTTTGCCTGTTGAACGGTCGAAGCTCAAAATCAATGGATCCAGCAATGCAATGCGATATACCCTGCCCGCAACTCTGCTGGATCGCACTTTCTGCATGGTTCCAAAAGATTCGCAGAGCCTTCCGGTGTGAGCCGAGCACAAAGGTTTTCATCCATGGTCCACTGAAGAACCTGCGCTTGTCAAAGGCAATTGTAGACAATTGTAGGCCTTGACTAGAGCTTTGATCTACTGTGACCAATCATGCTGTTGCGTCCTTGTGTCATAAAAACCCAACAGCACATCGTGAAACTTGAGAAAACTGAGTATATTATAATGTGTATTGATGTATATATATATATAATATATATATAATATATATATATATATAATATATATATATATAATATATATATATATTATATATATATATTTGTTACACTGGCAGATGATGGATGCTTGAATGTTACGTCTGTGCGTGCTGCCTTTCTTAAGACCGACGTTCGGTCGTCAGAAAGGGGTTCAAATGCTTTTTCCATCTGAAAATTTCTGGAAGGATTTGCTTCCTGCCTTCTTGTCTTTTTCCAACTTCGGATGGCAGAACTGGGCCTTTGAATCTTCTCTGGTGAAACGCAGAATAGGAATATGCAATATGCATCAATATGCACCATTTGACAATGATTTATTGTACTGAACACATCTAAACACAGCAGTTTCCCAAGTCATAGAAACATACAGAAACTGCATCACAGAAACTGCATGGAAATACATGGAATCTGTGCAAATCTGTGCAAATCTGTGCCTGGAGTGTGTACTCACCACCGGCACCAGCACCGGCACCGGGGTCACCAGCACCAGCCCGGCGCCAGACATGGACATTTGGCTCCTCCAGTCAATAGCACGAACACGGGACGAACAGGGGATGAACACGTCAAAGAAGATCTTTCAGTGATTCAAGATATGAAAGATATGAAACCAATTTGAAGAAGACTCATCTTCATTTTCTTGAATGCTCTGTTATTTGAATTTTTACATGGAATTCTTATGCAAAATCTTTTACTGTCTGGCAAATTCCGCGGGCTCCGTCAGGTTCTTGCCACCAGGTGCTATTGACACCAAGGCTGAGCCCAATGGCGACCTCAGATGTGTGGCCAGGCGGAAAAGATCGGAAAAGCAGTCAGTCGAACTATGTCGAACTATGTCGAACTGAGATCATCTGAGATCTTTGGAATCCGGATCGTCTTATCCCTGAAAATCCCAACGGAACATCAAAAGGGCTCACGTTTGATCAGTTGACACAGTTGACAGTTGGGTACACTTGGCTAGTGGCCGCTGATAGCCTGAGCCCCAAGCCACATGAATGCGTAGGTATTTTTTGGAGCTCCAGGCAGTTCCATGATCGTTGCACCGGACCTGCAGAGAAACAAGCTCAAGACACCTCTGCAAGAGTTGTTACTTTTTTTTAGCCGTGCAAGTCCCAAGCAAATTGTGAACAGAACAGATCTGAACAGTAACTATTCAAACTTGATTTGCCAATTTGTGCTAGATTTTGCCAAATTTTGCCAAGGAGCATAGACTTGTCCTTGAAAACTGCCACCTGCGGTCCCTGCACAGGGTCCACCTGCCATCTAGTATGAAGTGACATGAAGCCATTTGCCACGTGATGCTTTGGCACCAAGCCAGGCATTGAAACATGTTGAAGTTGAAACATGTCGAAACATGTTGAAACATGGGAGGCTGGCCATGGCTAAAGCAATGCCATCTGGGCTCCAGCAGGATGCTTTGGGTAGAGTAAGTGGAAATGGAGGGGCCTTGCAGCAACTTGCACCGTGTTGCACATTGCGTATTGCGTATTCCATGGTATCACTGCCAGATGAGACCCCATCAAGCTGACACCATTCGCAATGAGATCACTACGGTCGGTCTCTTCGGTGCAGAGCACTTGAGTGATTCGTCTAAGGCAATTGAGATGAATCTGCCCCACCGATGCCTGAACCTCCTCGATCTGTGAATTCGCAAAACCTGGTGGCAAAAGGCGACTGGTGAAATTAGTCGGCATGCATGGAAGATCAGAAGGGATGCAGCCTGGATGGAATAAAGGATCAGGAATGATCAGGATGTGGATTTGAAAATAGCTCATTCCAATGGGCCGCTGCCACAAACACAAACTCAGTGAAGCAACAGTTCAGTAGCCATTCCAAGGGACCATAAAGCTTCAAGAACTCCTTCTCCCTCACATAGAACGGCAACAACCTGAATGCAGCTGGTTCAGCAATATTCAGTAGATGAAACCTGCTTACCACCCTCTAGATCTCGAGAAATTTCCAAAGCGACAAAAAGATTGAGCAACAAAGAGTGGACCAAAGGTCCTCGTGCTCTTTGCATCCGTGGATTCACAGCTAGGCCAAAGGCTCTGGAGCAGCCATTCTGTGAATTGCCGCTACCTGCTACTGGAAAATCCGAACACAACTGCAAAAATGGTTCGCTCATGCTCACTCAACATCCAACCATATAAGAACAGCCAAGTGTGCCAGGCAGACCGAGGTTCGCAACCAAATTCAGGCTTTGCAGCCGAGACAAAATTTGTAGCCGAACTCAATGCGAAGTGAGATGGTCTGTGCTGTTCAGTGCTGTGTAGATCCGTGTGGTGCGCTATGCCACTATGTTGCTTCCCTACCTTGTGAGAAAACCAAAACGCATCTGTTGCAAGTGACGCCCGATTAGGATTGATGAGGAGTGTGTCCTCGCATTGGAATGAGGAAGCCTTCCAAAGATCTTGAGACGTTTTGCGACATTGGAAGTTGGAAGGTGTGGAATACAAGGCTGTTCTAAGCACTCGCCAAAGCCTCGTGCTGAGCCGAGATGTTGCCAGAACACCATGCAACACCAAACTCATGCGTAGCTACCAGGATTCTAGGAGGGTAATTGCATCCCTTTCAAATATCCTTTCATCCTACAGTCCAAGCTGTGCCATCCGTGTCGATCTTGCTATGCACATTTGCGCTGTCCTCATCTCTCGTCATCTGTCGACCATGCCCAAGGTTCAAACTTCCAAGCTAAGGGCAGCATAAAGCAAAACATGACTTTGCAGCTCTGATCCTTGGACAACTTGGGCAAATTCCAGTCACATGTCTTCACATTTCACAACCGCTACGAAAAATGACGGCATTTTCGGATGATATCGGATGCTTCTGGATGTATGATCTCATCATATCTGATGAACTATTCTTCTGGCGCGATATAATGATGGAACGCCTGCAATTGGTGTTGCTTTTACTTCGCAGAGCCCCTGGCCAAAGTTGATCATGTCAGTTCCAACCTGGGTCGAAGCTCGAAGCAGATCGCAGCAAGCTGAGAGACAGCGGCGACTGAGCTCCCAAGCCATGCTGTCAAAGGGCATCCCAGGGTCCTCAAGATTTCACAAGGCACAAGGCTCCACAAGGTTTAAGCAGTTCAAGCAGTTCAAGCAGTTCAAGCAACGCGGACAGAAAAATGAAACTCAAAAATGTGGAAACACCTGGCAAGAATGGAAGAGTTCTGCAGGAGTCTTTTGGAGTCTTTTTCCAGGATCGCTCCCCAGTCACATTATGAATCCTTAATGTCTGACACTGCAGTTTCTCAGTGTGAAGAATCGAATCGATGCACATCAAAGAGCCAAGGTTTCCAGGGCTTCCTCCCTGGACTTGGCAGGACCTCCATCCTTAGGATATCCTCCAGACTTCTCCTCCTTACCAAACAAAGCTGCGTAGTGTGGCCGGGCACGTTCCATGGCCTCAAAATCGAAGAAGGCCACAGGGCGGTGCATTGCCACGACGTGCTGCATCTGGCGATACGACAGACCTAGGCAGAACGTCAAGTAGCCACACCCTGCCGCAACTGAGCGTCCCACCCCAGCGTTGCAGTGGCTGTAGACCACGTGGCCACGTCGCAACACCTCTGCTATGAGGAAAGATGCTTGGGGTAGCATCTGCGCGCGGCCATCTGTGGACATATCGAAAGTTGGCATCCAAATGTATTGCATTCCTTTCGACTCATAGATTTTGCTCACGGCCAAGGGATCTTCTTCCATGCCAATACCAGCAACACAGTTCCTCTTGCAGTCCTCTTCCGTTTGAAAGTTGAAGACTGTAGTGATGCCCAGTGAGTGCAAGTAATCAATGTGAGAACGCTGCCGAGGGCAAGAACCCACGAACAAATTTCTCAGGACCTTTCGCACAGAAATTTCTCCTCTCTCCTTGACCCCTTGGTAAAAACGAGCTGTATGATCACCTTCAGAGCCACCAGGTTCAGCGAACCGTTCCACGGGTAACAGCAAAATTACCTCATTTACTTCATTCTCTCGAGAAGTAATGCGATTTGCATCCTCATCCAACTTATCCAACTTCAAAATGCGATTCTTTTGCCCACCTAGGTCTTCCCATTTTACTCCAGAGCCGCGCTCTACGAATTTGTACTCGATTGGCTCGTCGCTCTGTTGAATCTCAATGTCGGCAGAGTGAAAGTCGGGCTCAGAGCGGAGCCTCGTATCTGCCAGACGCGCTGTCAGAGGCACTGCATTGTTCGGGTTCCACTTCCCCAAGGAGTCTGTGCTCCCAATCACTGCCAGTGAGACACCAGGAGGGGCAAAGGACACAACACTGAAGCGGACTTTCATTCAATTTAAACAAAGCAAGACTCCACGCTCAACAGGATCAAATGAACTTTGCATTTTTGGTCAAGCGCTTGAGCCATCAAGGGCAAAAATGCATTGAGTCTAGTGGTCCAGGAGAGACCCCTCCGGCAAGAGAAAGTGCAGCTGGCAGCACACTCGGCAGAATGCAGATCACACGTAGCTGCTGCAGCTCGTGGCTTCTCATAGCCACGACAAAGTGTCACACATGGCACAGCCGTCTCTTGACATCTGCGATGCTGTCCTTGAGGGTTTCGGCCAGAGACTTGAAAGGGTAGGGCACACCCACCTGCAAATAGGAACTGTGAATAGAACAATCTCAGCGTTTCTTTCTCTACTCTGCAAGCACAGAACCCATGGCCTTTTTCTCAGTGACCATTCCGCCAGAAACGTACGCAGGGAAGCCTGAAGTATTACCAATCCGAATGGAATTCACCTTGGCTTCTGACAGAATCCACAATCTGTTACGAGAGTTCGGCAAAGCATCACCAAGACAGCTGCACAAGAAAAACACAAAAGCCGACTTGACCCTTCAAATCGTAAGATATTGTAGCATGTTACCAAAAATTACTAAGCAATACCAAACATCACTAAACAATAACTAAACATAACTAAACCATACTGTACCAAACCAATCGTTTGTTTCGTTTGTATGGAAGGCTGTGACGGGATCGTCGCTCTTGGAGCTGATCTTCCATGCGGTGACTTTCTCACCGCAGGGCGACACCTCCTCAGGAGGATTCAGAGACTTCGCGGACACCCGTCTGCTCAAACAGGTTGTGATAAAACTATATGGACTATATGCCATATGTCTCATAAGTCATATGTACCTAATATATAATATGTATATATATATATATACACATACCGCGATTATTACTCTTGATCATCAATATGTCCCAGTCATGTTTCGTTCAGCTTTCTTTGCGACTGCGCACTGACTCCGGCTGTTCGCCAAAAAACAAAGCGAATGCAAGGGACGCAGGACTTGACTCTAGAGTTGTCTCGCGTTTCTGCCCACCATTTCCGCTCCTGGTGAGAATCTATGCCATCCTTGGTTGAACACATCAAAGCATGGAACACAGCTGCTATCAGCTGCTTCTCCAACGTCGCACTTTCAAGTGCCGCATAGCGCCTGGATCTGAATTCCAAATCAGCCGAGGATCACAGCCCTGAACATCGGAGAACTCCACATAACAGCCCTCCGGCAGCGATCCTGGGGCCTCTTTCATTGCATATTGACAAATGTCAAGCTGCTAAGATGCTGCTAAGCATTCTTCGATTTTGAGTTCAAATTTGTCAAATGCCTTTATCACCTACCAATTCAGCACCAGAACCCCTGCCTGGCCGTCAGGAATGCTCAGCCGCACAAGAGCCTGCCAAGGTGTCTGGCGCTGTCTGGGTTGCTCCCAGTGACTGTTTCCCTTCCCAACAGAGAATCACGTCTTGATTCTTCATCACGTCTTACGAATCACACAGAGAGTGTCTTACGAGACGTCTTGCAATGCTCTCGCGACGGATCACCTCTGGTCCAAGCTCGATGCTTTCCACAAGGCGGACCATGGGAGCCTGCACTGCATGCATTGCATGGCCAAGAATTCACACACCACACTCACCACACTCTGTGGAAATGTGAGCCATGCTGCGATTCTTGCTGATGCTCTGATGACAACGACTTTTCTTGCTCTGGCTGATGAAAACGGTTTGGCTTCACACAGTGGGTGAAGTCTATGAAGAAAATCGATTTGCCAAAGTCCATAATGCCAAAAGAATCACAGGAGTGCTGGCTTGATAAGGAAAATCAAGTTCGACGAATCCATCATATTGGCATGAAAATGCAGGATCGCCTCACTGAGGTAAACGTGAACATTGGTATGCATCCCGACTTTGGCGGCTTATTCTACAAACAGAAAAGAATCTGCATTTAAAATAGCAGAAGCGCAGTTTGCAAGCTTCAAATACACAAATATACACAAATATATCAAATATATTCAAATATTTCAGTCACGGGCCTTTCCTTTGAGCCAAAGGTTCTCCCAAGGCGCGGTTCTCCGTGCTACACCAATTGTTCTTCGTTCTTCGTTCGTTCCTGGGATCGGATCTCCTCGGCTCAGCCAACTTTGTCCAGCACTTCAAAGACCTTGTAGATCACCTGCCCAGTGATGCCCACGAAAAACACGAAAAACAATTTCAACAAAGAGCTAACAAAGAGCTAACGCAAAAAAATGACCAAAAAATGACGAATACAAGACGTCAACGTATTAAATATATACTGTATATATTCTGAAAACGTGTCATTCAAGCACTTGACTTTTTCAGGCAGCTTTTACCAGCACAGGAAGCAATGGCACTACGCCCTGGGTACAGATGAGCTGCAAGGTCTGAAAACATGAGGTTGAACCCGGTTGAAGCAGCTCACCCTTTCTTTGATTTTCTTTTAACATGAGGTTGAACTACAGAAAAACCGTGCGTACTATGGAGGTTGGTGTATCATCATCAGGTATGGCAGTATGGCAAAGAAATATGTGTCATGCAGTACATTTGAGTGGTTCAGAATTTGACTGGCAGAGGAGCATGGGACGGTCAGTGTATGTGAAGTAGTAGTCCTTACCAGTCAAAATCACTGGCCGCATCCTGGACCTCTGCAGTGCTCTAAGGAGCTAGAGTCACAGTCACAGGACGTTTGAAAACGAAAGTGATCGTCTTGACGTCATAGTGAGCGTCTTGTGTATCGCGTGAATGTCGCAAGAACAAAGACGATGTGGAGAAAGTAGGTATGAGCAGATTTAGTTTTCGTATCTGCTTCAGGTGCAAACGGGTGACATGTGCATGTGTATGCACTGCGTGATTGTATGATATTATAGAAAGCATTATGAAGCTCAGAAATTCGATCGTAGTTTGTATTCATTGCTCAGCAGTACCAGGACAACCCCTGGCACCCTTGCTACTAGCCTCCTGAGAGCTGGCTCCTCCGTCTGTATACCTCAAAGCAAAATAAAGCTGTGGTTTGACGTCGCAAATAGTTGCGATGAATCGCCAAGTCGCCAAGCAACGCTTTCCACAACATAATTCTCAGCTTACTTACTTTAAACATCAAAATCCGAAAGGGCTATCTCCTCCACTCAAGACACTTGGATTCATTGCTTGACGTTGACAGGTGTATTGAGGTTACTGCCTCTGGAACCAGCTCGACTTCTTGATTATCCCTGCGGCCTGACCGGGTCCATAAAACAGTCTTCTCAGGCATTGAAAGACTCTTCAGTATAAGTCATTGAAACCATTGAAGCCAACTTCTTCTTCCAAAATTTTAAACAGATCATTGAGCATCCCGCTCTATCCTGCTCTAAGGATTTTTGCCACGCACGTTTGACACCTCGAGACCTCTGCCGCGCCCCCGCCTCGTCGGGGACATAATTTTCCCACTCGCTGCTTCCCTCCTTCATCAGCCTCACAACATCCTCCGTGCACAGGTGCACATGCTTCATCATGCGTCATTAGTGTAGTATTAGTTTATGGTTTGTGGTCTTTTGTATGATGTGTGTTGTGTTCATGTTTGTTCGTTGTGTGTTCACATGGGTCGATGCATGAAGGAACTTAGTTCTTGAGGGTTTTCTGTCTGCCGTTGCACACTTACTCAAAACCCACGGTTTTCAACAACTGTCTGTCCTCGGACTGCCCTCGGTATGGTTCGTTGCTATCTTCAGACATTGCAAATGTGTCCATGAAGCGAGGTTCTATCGCTGCCTCAGCTGATCCGGAAGAGAAAGGGATGATGCAATTGCTAAGTCAAAAAGGCCGTATAAGTTTTACCAGCGCTGAAATTGACAAATGTTGACCAGTCGAAGCAGGGCATGGATTGATGTCAATGCTGGGCACATCCTCTAGCATGCCAGATGCACAGTGAACCGAGAGCGTCTGCTACTACTACTCCTACTCCTACCGCTACAACCATCCGGTATCGTCTACTCAAATCATCTCAAAACATCTCAAATCATCTCAAATGTTCAGTGCTTTCAAGTGCTTTCACGGCGTGATGTCTCTGGGGTTCGGACGATTTGCTTCTCGCCGACGAGATAGCGATGCAGGTCAGCTTTGGAACCAGAAATGTCCACCTCGCTGGACACAGCACCATCTGCACCTTGGACTCCGAACTCGTCCAGACTCCAGCATTCCCAATGCAGACACTCAGATTCTCACAGTTTTCCTAGCTTCTCATACGTAGTTTTCCTAAATCCCGAAGGAGCCTGAAGGTATGAACCTCTTCATCTTTCAGATGCTTCAAAGTCATATGCAGGTCAGGTATAATATGATAGACCTTTGCCCTTTCGAAGTAGCTCCAGGCATTCATTTGATTCATTTTGATTTCATGCCTATTTCATTCCTATCCGAAAGCATTGGAAAAGCCAGGATCGACCGGTGATCGACCCGTGATCGACCGGTGATCTTCCAGTGCCACCTGAGCTCCAGGCCAATGTTGGGGTACTGGAAGATGCGAGCGTTGCCCGCAAACAACTTGCCGAAGGCCTAGCGTCTTAGCACGTTGATTCAAGTTGGAGTTGAACAATTGCAGTGGCAAAAACCCAAACACGATAAACACAAACACAAATACCATGTAGTAGGCAATAGGATGCAATAGGCATGTTGTGTGGCTATGATGGCTATGTGCACCAGCTTGAACATGCTTCAGCAAAGGTCTGCCTCCAGCATTCCTCCGTTGTACTTTTCGTAGAGGCTCTCGTTGAAGATCCCCCGCGCAATGTCATAGTTGCCGCCTCCGACCTGAAACCATCTGAAACCCCGCGCACGCCCAAGCTGCCCCAAGCTGCCCCAAGCTGCCACAGCTGCAGCTGTAAGGCCCTTGCAGCGAGCACAATGGGCTGCGTGGTATATCTGGCCAAGTACGATGACAGTTCCGCATCTGACCTCATGATTGTACAATGATTCTTAGTGCAGTGTTGCAGAAAATGCAGAAAGTGCACCATTGGTTTGCGTTGAACCAGGGAAGTACCAAGAACGATCTCTGCACGATTCACTGTGCCAAGCTGTCGACCCAACGCCAGACACCAGCACCGGCAGTTTCAGAGACTCAAGCATCCTGGGAGAGACATCCAAGTTCTTAAGAGTCGCTGATAACTTTTAATTCCGCAAATGTCGTTGGCTAAGAATGAGGCAAAGCATATGGATATTGACATGAGTCCACGGTTAATTCAAGGATTTCTCCTGAACCGGTCCAAAAACTCCACGTTGTTGACACAGAGCGGCCTGGCAAGATGTTTGCTGAGATGAGCAACACTGAGCTGCTTGCAGATCTTGCAGATCTTGCAAACTCAAATGGTTTGACTCAAACAATCACAAAAGGTCCAACGGAAGGTGCCGTCGAACACGTGGCGGTGGTGCCCCCAACCAAGAACTTGATCAACCGTGACCTTTCCTTTCCCATTGACGTCCAGATCCTGCAATCTCAGCCGCTGATGAAAGACGGGAGACACCTGAAACAAGTCTTTCAACGCTGAACGCTCTGCCATTTCCATCCATTTCTATCCATTTCCTCACCTCAAAATCTTCAAATCCGTTCCGAAAAAATACTGTAGCAAAGCTACGCAAATGCGGTCCTTGGCCAACTGTTTGGCATCGTCTGCCTCCAGCCTGCAACTTGCAGCTGAGCCAGCTGAGCTGTTTCTCGCTACGGCCCCGCAGCTCGCTCGGTCTCAGCTCCCCGCTGTGCGCTGAAGACATTTGCCAATGCATCCTAGCATCGAAACAGGTAGCGCAACAATGTTGTCCAACAATGGATAACGTGAGTTCACCAATACAAATAGGTCACTTAGGTCACAAATAGTTCACAAGTGTTCGAAGTCCGACAAAACCTCTCACGGCACGAAGCTCAAGTCAAATGCATGGGAAGTATCCACAGAAAGAAGACCATCTCCATCAATGTCTGCCTGGTCACATGCAGAACAATTGCTTGCAATAACTCAATCTGCAAAACCCTTCTCCCCTAGACTGCTTGGGCTGCTTTCGTGACTTGATTTGCGAAAGCCTTCACTGGCAGAGACGGTTTCTCAATTTTGATCATTGTCCAATATGTTCCATGCTGGAAAAAGGTATGGTATGTTGTTTGTTTTTGTTTGTTTTTGTTGTTTGTCACATTTTCTCACCATTTCTGATTCTGAAAGTTCTCGGCCTGGACCGCAGCTTTGGTTCTTCTCAGGCGCCCTTCAGTGCCAATGAGGTTGGCCGGGCGGACGATATCGTCAATTTGGAAGTCCAAAATCTGCGAGGGCGACGCATGGCGACGGCGGAGAAGAATCGAAAAGGTGAGCGCATGTTTTTGGATACCAAAAGGATATCCAGGATATTGACGGATATTTTGTGTTTAAGAAAAGAAGCAAAAACAGCAACTTGGGCTGTCACATGGAAGCTGCCCCAACCACTGAAGATTCAGTGATCACACTGAAGTTCCAATATGTTCCACTCAAGAAATGTCCTTCGCATGTCATGGAGTTCATCCCCACAACTGTCAAGCCCCTGGACAAAAGCTTACGATTGATCAAACAAGCTGGGAACGGGAATTGGAAAGGTGAGATACTCATGATACACGTTCCCATGATTTCTTCACTTGGCTTTTCCGCAGAGCCCCACGCTCATTGCCCTTCGGCAAATCCACCTCTCAAGTTGCTGCTTTAAAACCAAGACAACAAGCTCCTTGCCCCCTCGTCTTCACTCACTCATATCGCAGATATTCGCAGATCATTCAGAATGTGTTTGGCTCAATCCACCCTGGAAAAATGATGAGGGTGCAAACGTCAGCTTACAATTCAAGCTATTCGCGACTGTCTGACGTTCTGACAGAACCAGTGTCCGGAGCAGCCGCAAAAAGACTGACCGGAATGCGATTGCACTCATACAACTGATACAACATACTTCTGTATTTACTTTTCGCTTTTTCTTGGCTTATCTTTAATTGTGACAGTACGGCCAATCAAAGTGTACGAAGTGTACGAACCAGAAGGTTTCTGCGTTGCTCAGGTAAAGCTCTGGGCTCTAGCAGCCTCAGAGCTTCTTCTTCAAGCTGTCCTCCAAGTTGGCAAATGACAAAAGCGTTGACATAAATTCCAATTGCTAACATTAAATTCGTACCGTCAGCTCAGTGTCTTGAGAAAGATGACCCAAGGAATCAAATTTCATCAAGTTTCGTTGAGGTCATCTCAACAACAGCGAGGTGTCACAGGTCATGAGAACCAGAGAAATCTTAGAGATTTCCTACCCACATGAGACTCAAGGCCGTCAGAATCTGGTCCTCAATGGCAAATGGAATGGAGATAAAGCAAAAAGCGGAGCAAATCCCAAAGACCAGAAACAGCGACCACCTCAGTGAAACGGTGAAATTCCGCGATCCGGAGGGAAATCAAACAGCTCTGCAGAATCTGATAAAGCCAAGGCAACGACTTCAAGCATGGGCCTAAACGGTACTGTTCAGGCAAAGTGTAAGCGGACAAGTACCTCACCAAAAAAAAACAATCTGCTCGAGGCATGCGCAAACAGGCGGGGGAGAGAATAAGAGCATGGCAAATAGTGTTTTATTAATGATATGTTTTCTTAATGATACATAATATATATATATATTATATGTATATCATGTTTAGACATATCTAGATCATCTCCTCTATCTGAATGAATATCATTCAAACACATCAAATAAATCCACTGACACTTCAAAAATTTGAAACGGTCCGTCCATAGCAGGCTACCACAGGGAGAAGATCGTTGGTGGCATCAGCAGCCCGTTGATAAACTGCGTCCAAACCTGGGATCTCGGAGAGGATGGTCTGACATGATCTGACTTCTTTCCAGCAACCATGTTGCATGACGTAGTCTAGTTATGTGGAGGTTTCCTAAAATGGGGGTACCCAAAAATGGATGGTTTATAATGGAAAATCCTATTAAAATGGATGATTTGGAGGTACCCCTATTTTAGGAAACCCCTATGTCTAGTTAAGACCTGTCATTGTATCCGAGACCATTCTTGGCCAAGAGTCGCCGGTGAGATCCACCGCAAACGTCGGCGTGAAAATTGTCAATACCCAAGCTGCTCCACAGGTTGAGATAAACCTTAGATGCATTTCACATCATTTCACAAGGACAAAAAGCTGTACAAGGTTTGTGGAAAGCGCCTCCTGGAAAATGTTGTTCGCGCTTTCGGCTTGGCAAACAGACCTGTCAAATTCTTCATTTCTTCATTCTGCTTTCAGCAGAGGTACGCTGCATAGAAAGTTGGCCTGAGGCAAAGCTGCACCAAAACGACGAAAACAGAAACCCGTTCTGCATGGAGAAAAAAAAACGAACTGCATTGTGATTTACACTTTAGACGCACACTGATTCATACCATACCATACCACTTTCATGACATAAGTTGACGGCACGATTCTCCGGAACAAAATCAAAACCTTCATGTCACTCTCCCAAGCCTGTGGCGCACATTCCACGAGATACGCTGCAAAACGCCTCCGCAGCATTGCCGAACCTCGCTGGTTGGCAAACCTTGGGCTCCGAGATGCGAGCGCAGGTGATTTCAAGGCGTGAAAATTCCAGGAGTTGAGCATCAGGTTGTCTCCGCATTTCATGGGTCCCCTACGATCCATGGGAAACCTGTCTGTTGACAGCCAAGCCAAGCCAGTAGTGCTGCTCCGTGGCTAGTAATTTCCCGGCCCATGGCTTCTTCTAGAGCCCAAGAGCCACACAGAGATACGACCTGCCACGTTGTTCTAGTCAGAGAAAACACAGCCCATGATCAAAATGCCAGAGTTACAAACAAACAATGACTCAAGTGGCTCAAGTGACTCAAGTGACTCAAGTGACTAAGGTATTGGCAATGGCTGCCACAATGCAAGCACCACAAATGGCGAAGGTCAGGGCCTCATGTAGCATTGACACGCCTACATCGACTCAGATATGAATGGAGAGGTCGCAGATGTGTGCCAAAGCTGAGCCACAGTGAGCCATGAGATGTGCGGTTGTCCGTCCGTATCCATGGGTGTCCGTTTAATTGAGAGTCCTGGCAAGTTTGGCTCTGAGGGCACCATGCATCGTCTCGGTGAAGATGACAAGCAATTGATCAACCTCAGCCAGTCATAGCAAGTGCAAGTCAACCACTTCAAGAAAGGTATGTGTACGCAAACAGTTCGATAAGTCTCTGTCACAAACCTTAGTTTATCTTAGTTTAACGACTCCAGCGGAAAGCTGATAGCAACAAAGCTCACAAAGCGTCATGAAACCACGGGCCATGCCCAACATCACCCAACGCTCCAAGCCAAATTCAACAGAATGAATCGTGTCTTAAACGCTCCCAGCTGACGGAATCACCAAAATGGATCACAAAAGAGCAGCCATGTGTACACCCTGCCAAAAGGATCATCAGCTCTTAATCAAATTTCAGATGTGATTTGCCATCCCTCTGCACAGAACGGCTGAGCTCCGCACTGTTTCGATATCTTGGCCCACATACATTTTCGATGCGGCCACCGTCATTAGCATCGCGCTCATGACTCCCTGCCAAGCGCTGGACAAGTCTGGAGGCGATCGCAAGAATCCTTGTTGCTCAGCTTGCTCCAAACGAGAAGTGGAAATTGGGCATGTTGGAAGGCGATATTGAATACCTATATACATTATCTATCTGTATATGTATATTTTCTTATTATGTCTATATACTACTGTTATACAACACATATAATCTTGACAATTCTCAACATGAGTTCATTGTGCTTTTAAGGATTTCATTGCACTCGACTTCCAAGCCCTTGTAGCTGGCCTGTGTGAGCAAAGACCCAACACCGGTGTCTATCCGCTCGATGAGAAAAGCATCGTCGTCAGTTTCTCCTCGCCGTCGCTTTCCAAAGACATTGAATTTGAAACTTGAAGAAACTCACCGAGACCTGTGACAGCTCTGATAGAAGCCGCATTTCCCCATTTTCGGTACATTTTCACACACAACAAAGCTGAAAAATTCAGCCTACAGAGTGGTTCTATTCAAAAAACCCGTCTCTGGCATATTACACTTGTGTCCCGTCTGTCCTGTAATGCCTTTTTCACAAAGTGCTGATTGCTGGTAAGCAAGCATCCAGGGCCTTACTGTGAAGGGTCGATTTCAAACCATGGAAACATCAGAAACATCACAGAAATCAGAAACCACCTATGTCCCAAGTATACTTTCAGAATCTTAGTATATCTTAATATACCTTGATATATCTCAATATTCTCAATATACTTCATTTCGTCATAGTCACAAAAAAAAAAAAGGCTCACGGCCTTGCAGCATCTTGCAGCCATAAGGCTGATAAGACCACGCAACTAACTTTCACTGGATGGTCAGTTGTCCAGGCTTTGTGCCAAGGAGCATGATCACAGCACCGATGTTGGCTGTGACAAGTTTGATGTAATTTCCGTTTGTCCTGAGAGTTGGCCAGTCAAATGGCTCAAAGCTCAATGTCACAATCCAATGCATCTGTTCTCCCAAAGCTCTCTTTTGGATTCGTTTTTGATTTTTTTCAGATTCTTTCGGTGCTTTGACCGGCTTTGACTGTCTGCTTAGTCTGCTTCAGCAAGATGTGATCGGCTGGAGCTGCAAATCCTACAGGAGTGGAGGAGTCGAGGAGCAGTGGAAATGTCCACAGGTCGTCCCAGATCTCTGAGCCACTTGGATGGTTCGCAAAAATGGTGGCAAAAAATAACCTCGATGGCACATGATGGCACATGATGGCACATGGCACAACATATCAACAGCAGACTCGAAAGCATGGTCACATGCCTTGAAGCTATGAAAATTTGAAACACATATTTGAAACTAAAACAAAAACGTAGATGCAGCTTTCCTTGCGCCAGGTGGCACTTGCAAAATACCCATTACCAAGCCCACCTCAAGGCACTTCAAGGGATTGAAAGGCTGAGAGCCAAGTTCATTCAAGCAGCTCTGAGTCTGAATCTACATCGACTCCTTGTTTTCAAACTAGGGGCCAGGTTGAAATATGTTGAAACGTGAAACCAAGATATCATTGAAATATCATTCTCTGCATTGCCAAGGCCTTCTCTGCCACAGCATAGCTGCCGGTCAAAGCCAACAGCACCAAAGCCAGGGCGAAGGTCGTGCTGGAGATCTGAGAGAAGCCGACGAGAAGCCGAGAAGCCCACGACCGTGTCCCCTGTCCCTGGGCAGATTCTGCATCCCGCATCACCCACTTCACCCGCTCAGCTGCACGCCCACAGTGGAATGTCCCAGCAGGCCAACAAAGTTTGACCAAACACTGTCAGTTCCTCGGTTGCAAACGTTGCAAGGCAAAAAGATCGAAAAAACATGCATCAGAACACAAATCATAATATAACTAGAACGCAATGTAACACATTGTACTACATACGTGTGCAACACGGCTATGGCTATGACAAATGTTCAGCCGCAACATTGACTGAAGACGAGGGACCGAAATGAGGGCAAGGACGCAGTCGATAAGCAATGGAATTGCAACTATCCAAGCCCACTTTTTTCCTGCCTGCGAACAAATCGTTCAACATCATGGGAAAAAGCAACTTGGGCTCAAGTCATGTTGTCATTCATCGGTTTCATTGGTTTCATCTAGAAACAAACTGCAGCATGTTTGTGACTGGACACAAACGCGATGATTTTCTTTGATGGCAGTCCATTCATGGAATTTGATCCATCCACGCACTGCATACTACTAGCGATGTGCCCACCCAGCACTCCGCCTCTATTCTCAGCAATGCGCAAAGGCCCTGAGCGAGACAACATCACCAACTTCACAAGGTCAGTAGTCTGAGAAAAAGTCTCAACCTTCCCAACTGAAGGAATGTCAACATGTACAGCGCATTTGATTACATTCCTCCATGAAAATCCTCTGAAGCAATCCGTCGAGCACGTCGTATAATGTTTTTATCACATATCAATATACATATCACATATCAAGTCTTATCAAGTTGAAGGGAATCACAAAGCACTGCATTGCGCGTGGCACACGTGGCACACGTGGCACGGGTCACATTCGAGTCCCAACAGTCCCAGCGGTCCCAGCGGTCCCAGCGGTCCTTGCCCTTGGCCAAGGCGAGGCGCACTGAGAGCTCCTTCGAGAGACAGCATAGGATCCGATGCAGCGGATGGGCATCGGTGCGTTCCAACTCTTCATGATCATAATATATCATAATGTGTCATCATGCTTTAATTTCATTTCAGTATTTATTCATCATTTCATTATCTGTCTTAATACGTTAGTTGTATATACATAGATATGTGTGTGTGTGTTCACTTCTCTTCTCCCAATACAGCGCCGAAGTCTTTGAAGTTTGACCATTTCTGATTGACATTGATTAATTACTGTCTTTCAGATTCATCGCGAGCTTCCAATTCCAAGCTTTCAAGTCTTGAATGGCTATGAATTTGTAACCACTTACCATGTATATGCTCCTCAACTGTTGATCCTGTTGGTTACACGGGTTTTGCATGTTCAGTAGAGGCTTTTCAGCTCTAGACAGTAACCTCAAATCATGTCAGATGATTCAAACGGGCATGGAACAAGCGGCTCTGCGTCCTGGGCAAAGTACAATATGGGGATCAGGATGATTTGCAGCAACAAAAGCCTCAAAACTCAAAACTTTGCAGCTCAAGTCCCAGAACATGAAACTCCAGGACACGGCTCAATTTGATGACAACATTATACTACTCACTGAATCTACTCACAGCGACTCACTAGATCTCACTAGATCTCACTAGGCGACCAAGAAACTGGTACCTCCACTCCGAGCCGGAGTCAGCTGCTGTGATGAGGCAAGAGCCATCTGTATCCGCCAGGCAAACCATGAGACCTGGGCCCATAGTCATCAGCAGCCGCTTTACGAAGCTGGTCTTCCTGCCACAGTTCAAGATAGTTCACGTGTGTTCACGTTACATCACGTTTCCATTTCACGGCGCAAAATCAAACGACAGAAGTGCCCAACCCCTAAACGATCCACTCACACACTTGAACAGAACATACAAAGATTCTGATAAAAATGAAGCACGCAGCATGAATCAGAAAGAGGATTGAAGCATATTAAAGATGATTCTAGAGCATATCATGCAGCATGTTAAAGCAAGTCAAGGGATTGGCTGCCTGGAGCTAACCGAGGATGTTTCTGGCCCTTCCTCAGTGCATTTTCCAACCCTTAGACTTGGCAAACATCTGGACCTTGCAGAGAAAAATGAAACGAAGCTTCGTCAGGGTCCAGAAACATTTGATGCCCAGAGTCTGACTCAAGCATAAGGGACCTTCTGCCAGTGTCCTTAGATCCGAAATAAGGCCAAATTCAGACCTTTATGCCCCCGATGTCTGGTGAGAAAAGTCTCACCTTGAAGATCATTCGGGCAATTGCCAACCAATGTTGATCTGGTGTGTGGTCTACACTGCAGAGGCTGCAGAGGTGTCAAACATGAGAGGAGCTTCAGCATCAGGTACTACAGCCATCTCGTGAGGATGCAGGGTAGTCCTTGCCAAGACAGAATTTCACTAAAATCATCCAAAGGGCGAGCTGCGAGCAAACTATCCATACAATTCATACTGTATCACTCTATCAACTCATCCCGTGCTGCATGATGTGCCACATTGAGGCACAGCCCAAATCAGACTGAGAAATCAATGGATTTGCACATACTTCAGTACTCTTATGCACTGTTGAGATGGCAAGGGACACTCAAAGAGACCCCTCCTCCTCGAAATGATATCAAGTGCAACCCAAGTGGTCGGCAGAATTTCTGTGCCTGTCGGAAATATCACAGTTCATGAAAGAAATATCACGAGGGCATGAAATGGACAAAGCAAATATGACGAGTGCGTGCTCTAGCCACAGATCTTGTCTGACACACGCTCCTGCCCTTATGGCTTGCAATGAGCATCAGCATGTCTGAACCAGTCATCAAACAAGTGGTACAGCTCGCTGCAGGCCTCGAACTGAAATATCCGGCTGCACTTGAGCCGGGTGCTGCAGCCAATGACAAGTCCAGGGTTTTGATGCGAAATCCCTGTTTAGAAATCCACTGAAATAGGAACCTCAGGGCCCTGGAAATTTGAATAAGAACCTAAGGTGAGGAAAATTGTGCACAATACATGATATGCTTTCCATATTCATGTCTAATATTCTCAAGTCTGACACATGACACTGGACATGAAAATCTACAGTATCAGACACTCGCGACATGTCAGGTGGTGCATTGTTTGTGTCATGGCACGAGGTATCTCACCGAGCGTTGGCGCCAGCAGAACAGGCAACCGAGAGGTGGAACAAGACACGACACCAGAGAAAATGCCATCAATTTGGATGACTTGCTTAATTCAATAAGAGGAATGAGATAAAAAGTGTGATTCCTGAACACCAATCAAGTTAAAAATTCCCACAACTCACCTATGTCCAAGTCCTCTTGCACTGAGATGTCCAAAAAATCCGCAGGGGTCTGGAGGGGTGACCTGCATAACTTCTCGAGAGTCCGAACTCAGCTCGCTCTTGAGCTTCTTGGCAGCAGCCTGAAATCGGAGATGTCGGAGACTCAAAGACATCAGCAACATTCAGAAACTGTGAATGTTTGAATCTCCAAAGAAGAACATTTGGATTGCCAGGGATTAGTCACTGGATTTTCAGACAAAGCTCTCTAAGTGCACTTAGCAGTTGTGTGTCGTGGCTATGAATATCTATGAATCACAAAATGACAACCACCAAAGTGAAAAACTTGGAGGAGTCAGATCTGCCTGCATTTTCCTTGTCCATGATTTCCATGATTCCATGATTCTTCACTGGTCACTACATGAATTGAACCATGAACAAACCACTGAACTGCTGGGCCTGAATGACTTCCTGATGTGCAAATGTTACTGGCTTAAAGCGAGACCTGTCACCAAGATTCATCAAGATTCACCAAGCACATCAGGTGATCACAGGTGTTGCAGTTCTGATGTTTCAATCATGTCCAATGGATTCCAATGACGCAATGGCCTTTGCACCACCACTGGGCGCTTGTAGAATGCATTGTTGGGAACTGCCTGCATGTACCTGGCTCAACGATTTCAAGGATGTCAACGATGCTCTGTCTCAGCCGATGTTCAAGTTTTCTTATATTTCCTGAGAAGTGTTGTGGGAATCTTTTGGAAACTGAATCTCTGGTCACGATTGGCTGCTCTCATCGTAGACAAGAAGAACAGATGGAGCCACCTTGAACTCCACCTTGATGCACGGAACTTGCCAGTTGCAGGCTCTTGCTCTCATCCAATCATGATTGATTTTGGAGAAAGCCGGAGTGTCATGACTGACAGCCTGCTTGACAGATCTGAAAATAAAATAAAGAAACATTCGAATCATCATTCGAGTCTATTTGAGTCCGAGCCAAGAGCCATCTTCATGGCAAGCAAGCGATAGTCAACGGTCTCCTCAGAAGCTTCAAGAAAACGGCAAGGACAGACCGTGTAAATTGCGGTGAACTGTGAGTGGATACTCGACTGGTTGCAATGCGATATGTGATCGGTGTGCATTTCTAACTCTTCATCTTTCATGCTTCCCTGGTCTCAGCAAACAGATTCTTGTTTCGTTGCACCTTCGGAAAGCCAGGACCGTCAAATTGCACAAAGTCAACTTCGAGCCGGCCCTCCTAGAGCAAAATGTCACACTGCTTCAGATTGCTGCAGAAAACTGCACCTTCAATCATACTAAATGCAACACCTTGCCCAACCTGTTGTGCGTCACATTGCCCAACACGTTGCAACAAGTGTTCTAAAATCTCATATTGAATCTCCACTCCTCAATGGCATCCAGGAGGAAGGAAGTTATCACGACTGGGTCCTGTAGAGAAACTGCAATGGACAGATATGGACAGTGTTCATGGAGCTCGCATGGAGCTCGCATGGACGTACATGGAACATCACAGCTCGCCCAGCCTTCGCAAAGTTGCACAGGTAGATTAGGTTTGTGCCTGGCAAAAGCTCTGTGGCCCAAACCTCATCGCTTCCACCGTTTCCACCGTAGCCATGTGTGGTGTCACCATGGAGTTCCACTATGGAGTTCCACTATGGAGTCAGGAGTTCGCCTAAACGACCAATCGCTTCTCCCTGAAGCTGTGCGGTCTCATCGGACATCCGGACGTGGAGCTGCACCTGGCCGTGGACCACGTGGACCACGTGGACGACGTGGACCACGTGGACGACGTGGACGTGTAAGTCGTCGGCCGCTCAGATTTCGCACATTTGTTGATCATGTTGCATCGATGTCCGCATCAGCACAGATTCGATCTTCAAACGTGCCCAGCAAGGCCGAGCTTGGAGCAGCTCCAGCCTTGGACCAAGAGAGGGAAACCTCATCAAACCTCACCATTCTATCCATTCTCACCTGGGACCTAGAAGAATTCAGAAGGGCTTGGCAAAATGTTGGGGATGACCCCACCTTGTGCTGAAAAGTCATTCCAACCCATCCTTCACACTCGCGGTTCGACATGTAAGCCTGCCAAGATTGCCAAGGCTTTTGACATCACGCGGACCCCTTTTGCATTGTAACATGTGTCAAACGGGCAACCATGCAAAGCATTGTAAAGCATTGGAGAAGGACATGGCACCATCACTGTGCACATGTCATGTGGTGCCTTAGCTGCCAATGTTGTTGCAAAAGCGAAAAAGCGGGTCTCCTTGCCCTTCTCTTCACGGATGCTGGCCTGGCTATGGCCAAAATGTCTTCACCTCCATGAAGAGTAGCTATAGCATGCTATAGCTATAGCTGCATAGCTAATGAATGCTCATGATAGCTGTAACTTATAGCTCCTGGTGTGCAAACTCGAAAAACTGCCGGCCTCCAAAGTGTCATACTCTGTCTTCAACATTTGGTCCAGGCGCTCCTTCGCTGCACAAGCTCAAAACAAAACTGATCAAAACTGTTTCATGAGCATTGCATATCTGCGACATATCTGTGACATAATATCTGTGACATATCTGTTAGGTTGCTGTGCCAGGGCTATACCAGGGCTGTGCCAGGGGTCCCAAGCGTTCTGACTTTGCAGACCGAGGTTGCCTGTGTCACGTAGCGCTTCGCTTTGCCGTAGGTCACGTCAGAAATCTGCATGTCGTACGCGGACAAAGAACGCGCTACCTTTGCAACACGGCCGTAGCAAGTAGAGAGTAGAGTTTCTTCAGTAGCTTCATGGTCAAATGGGTCAAATGTCACACTTGCATCCAATTGCTGATAAAGGCAATCAAGAATTAAATTTAAAGAACAAGAATGAAAAAGAGCTTGGGCATTCAGGACGTGTCAGGACGGTCATTGACGGTCATTCTGGCCAACAGTCACATATGGAATCAGACACTGAGAAACCCTGCGGTGCCAGCAGCTGCACCAGCTGTGAGGAAAGTTCGTGAGACCTGTAACGCTCCACTCGAGTTTCGACTTTCGAGAAACGATTAGGACATGTTGCGACTTTTTGCCACATGTTTTGATACGGAAGTGGTGTGATCCGCAACTCGGTGGTGTGATCCCCCCTTGTTGCAGGAGGCAAAACATCGACCGACAGCTTCCCCCTGCCTCCTGGCCAGCACCGATTTCTGCAAAGCTCCCATAGATTGATGCATCCAAATTCACTTGAAGGGCCTGGGCAAAACGAAACAAATCGAAACAGGCCACTTGCCACATCTTTCCACAGTCTCATATGTCTCATGTTCTTCATGATCCTCTCCCACACTTTGCCACACTTTGCCGCACTTTGCCAGATGCCTTGTCAAAAGCACTGGAGCCCAGGTCCTGGCCACGCTCTCTGAAGTATGTCGTCGTGTGTTGTGCAACGAGAAAAGTTGTTCGGATCTCCTTCGATCTTTGGTGAGTTTGTGTGCAGTCCAGGGATTCTGTGCACTGGATAGTATTTCTTGGATCAAGCCGTCCTTCAATTGCATGACTTCTTCGAATGAGCAAGTAGGGCTGGGGGATGAAGCACCGGAAGGGGCAGAAGATGTGTCCTGGCGGTCCTGGCCACTGCCGAAACATGCTGAAACAATCATTTTTCATGATATTTCTGGTATTTTCCGGACTTCTTTACAGGTCTTTACATTTTGTCAGGATTTGAAAGGTACCTCACACATCCTCAAATACTCTCCTCCTTTTTCTCGTCCAGCCACGGAAACACATTCTGAAGAAACTTTCCAAAAGCCTCCAGCTGTGCGGAAATGCCATGCAGAAAAGAATGGAAAGCATGAACTCAACCTGAAGACAAGGTGAAAACGTGTAAAAAATTGTAAAAACAACATGATTTGAGGCCAACAACGACAGTACAACGACTGGTCAAATGGCCTGGCGAGAGGCTCTGCGATGCCTGCGCTTGCTGTGGCACGCTAGGAGCGCACCTCTCGGAGTTCTGGCTTTGGAGAACTGTGGAAACCAACTGACATCTGGAGACCACGCTTGAATCGCCTCCAACGGCCGCACCACTGCAACGTGCAAGGCTCGAGGTATCCGCAGCCTTGATGACACAAACGAATCAAGGCATTTCCACTGAATGGCTCTGATCAGCGAAGAGGATCGAAGAGGTCTATCTGTAAGGTCTTGATTAAAGTTGAAACACAAGTCGAAATGATGCCAATCGAATCAAAATGTAGAATGATGTAGAAGAATGAGCCAATGCAGAGCAATGCAGAGGACCAAAAAAAACGAAACCTTTGCAGAAACCTTGGGACAACGGTTTCACTCAGCATCACTTGAGTCACTTGACACGGAGCTGTGGTGAACATGATCGAACCACGGCCTCCGCTGGACGTCTCTGCAGCTGCTTGGGCTTGCTCCCTGCACTGGGCAAGTCGTGCTTGGGTTTACTCGGTTTAATTACTCGGTTTACTCAGTTTACTCAGTTTGTTTCTTCCAGCCGCTTTCAGAAAGGGTATGAAATGGCATGAAATGGACCCAAGAAGCGCCTGATAGTCCAGGTCTAGCTGTCTGCAAGCCCGTCACAAAGGCCACCTTCAAAAAAAGCAAGCCTCTGAGGGTTTCAAATGAAGTCTAGTTTGCAAGTTTTACTTGCTAGATAATGACAAATATGGTCTGAAAAGGGAATATGATATGATAACATGTTTTGTATACTATGACTATAAATTCTGTCACGGTGCTATGCAATTTCATATCTCACAAGCGAGGCTGTGCCGATCCTAATGCATCCCCATGTTTTATATGTTCAACCGGCGTGAAACCAGCCTCCCCAGCCGACATTCTTGGCCTGGAGAGAGACGCATCTATTATCCACTCAGCTACATCCCGAGAACAACAAGAGATTGAGTCACACCGTCTTTGCGAACCAAAAGAGGAACAAGAAGAGTTGCTGATGATGATGATGATGATGATGATGATGATGATGATGATGATGATGATGAAAATGAAAAAGAAGAGAAAGTTCCTTTGAATAGGAAAACATACTAAAGTCTGAGCAACAGCTGTATCATTGGGAGACAAAGGGGGAGTCAATGACTGTTCGCTCTGGTAGCGACTGAGTCAGATTTGAAATCACGCCTAGCTAGGTTGATCAAAAGAATCGAAGGATGTGAGAAAGTGCGGGCTCTCACACAGGCATAGCCAATAGCAGCTCGAAAATCAAAAATCGCTGAGTGCCCAGACCCACAACGGCGCTGGCCCAGTGGTTGAGCCACACAGCTGCAAGACACTGTCCATGTTTGTGAATGCAGTGATGCAGCATGCCAGCAACTCAGAAAGCACACCATGAGCAAGTCACGTCCGAAAATGGTGTCAAGCGAATCAAAAACTTTCATCCAAGAATGTATTCCAAATGTATTCAAATGTTGCATCAAATCGGCAATGAAATGTTGAGATCCATGACATGTCCAAAGCCTGACCATTTGCATCCACCAAAACATGGGACGGTCCAAAGTCAACGAAGACGTTTCCGAATACGCCGCCCGTCCGCACGTACAGGAACTAAGCAGGTGTCTTGTCTCAACTTCTCATAACTTTGCTCCGCCAAAGAAGGACCATGTAAGTCAGTAAGATGACCACATCTTAGCTATTGACGGCCACAGGTTTCGGTAGAAGGGTGCGACAATACTCGTTCCACCTCTCCAGGTTGGAAACACACAGCTCAGAGAGTTTGGTGAGAACAGCAGCACGGGGGGAAAAAATGCACAAGTGCGTGAAGATGTGTGAACATACCATGATTTGCTAGGCTTGTCTGAGCTGAGTCCTTTCTCTCCTCTAGTGTCGTCCAGGTCAAAACATGCAAGTTACACTTCAGCAAGTCGTTCAGCGGCATGCTTTCACAGATCAGCAACACAGAGTGTTGCTGGACTACCTCCAGGCAATGTTTGCTTTGAGTCTGAGCATGATTGAGCATGATTGAACATGATTGAACATGATTGAGCATGTCAGCTAGATGGCTCACTGCATGAAGTGCTGCATAAGTGTGTTTGTCCGAAACGTTTTTGATGTCTTTACCATGACCGAAACAGACAAGAAAATTTGCTCTAGATTGCCCTGGGTCATGCCTCTGCATTCAATACAGGCGCTGTCTTGACGTTGCAAAATGGATTGAGCTCCTGCAAATTTGTTCCATCATGAAGCATGGATACCGATTGGATACCGATTGGATACCGATTGGATACCGATTGGATGCGATGGCGGCACCAAGTCCTGGATCTTGGGCACCAGCAGGTCGGCCAGAGGCTTTCCAACATCTGCCTGGCCAAGGCCAGCATGAAAGGCCAGCATGCAAGGCACTTTGCGGGGTCGAAGAGGTCGAAGAATTCGTGTCACAAAATGTGGCACAGCGCCTCTGACAAAAAGAAGTTTGTGCCCAAATCCTGCTGGGACATTTCTGGACTGAACTGAGGACCAAGACAGGAGCACTTCACAAAAGAGTTGAGGAAGCATTTCATGATCTCGAGTTGAGGAATTCTGTCTAATTAAGAAGGCAGTCTCCGCAGTCTCCGCAGTCTCCTGGATCTTTGCAGGCTTCGGATCAATCAAGGTCACCTCATGCAGCTCAAGCATGGTTGCATGGTCAGCTGCAGGCTTGATCAGCTGCATGGTCAAGTGTGATGAAGCGCATAGCCGCATTGCAAAGCCATGTGCAAAGCCAAGGTCAGGCGGCAGGTTGCAGCTTTGTCACAGGTGCTGTGAAACTCTCTGAGCGCTGACACTGCTCCAAGACCCTGCAGCACCAGATTCTTCACGATCTGGCACCCATTGGACGTGACAGGGAGTTTGGGTCACAACGGGCCCCGCAAGAGACTCGTTTGGCAAAGAAAAATGTGAAAAGATAAACTGAATCGACTTGACTTCAAGCCTCCACAGCAACCCCACTGCAGCCGACTACTAGGGCTCTCATTTTTGTCATTTTCATGGTGACCTGTCAGGGTCCATATGCACACAGTCCACAGCGTTCACTGAGAACCGCAAGAAGTGGTCAAGAACTGTCTTTGGTCAAAGTCTTGCTCTCTCAGGAGTTCTCGACTTCGACTAACACTGGGCCTCTGCACCGAAGGCAGCATTTTGCCGCGAAAACTTGTTCAAAAAGGCTTCATCGCCTGACGCAAAAGTGTGTGAAAGTGTCTTGCAAAGTGAAAAGAAGTCCCAAAATACTCAGATGATCTCCAGATATCTCCAGATATCTCCAGATATCTCCAGATACACCTTTGCAATAAAGCTAATTAAGCCATGTTTAGCTTGCCTTCAGCGCTTGCCTCCATAATGTCTCCTCGAAACTTCACAAGAATTGACTTGTTACTCTGTCCAAACTACAGAAACCTACCTACAATACAAATATCACCAACCGTCACCGACAGTCACCAACCGTCACCGACAGTCACCAACCGTCACCAACCATCCCCAACAGTCAACACTGAGCAACCTCGAAAGTTCCCCTACCAGGCTCCTGTCTGGTCACCGCCAGTGCCTTGATGTTCATGGCGAAACACAAACTGCAAAATGCTAAAAACTACAAAATTCCAAATAAAAATAAATGTGTTTCTTTGAATGCTAGATTTTGCTAAATACTATTTGCTTGATGATAGAATAATCATACATTCTAAAATCGTTTCGCACCACATATTTCTCATGATCAAGGACTATCTTCTTTACATGTCAGCTTTGTTTCCGCCGCAACACAGCCCTGTTTGCGGTGACTTTTTCAACACTTCCAACATTTCCTTGCAACATTTCTTGTAGCTTCTGAAGCGAGTGCTCTGCGGCATCTTTACCCACTAGCGCACACACACACACACAATAGACACACACAGACACAGACACAAACAAACAAATTAGAATACAGTATACATAACAAATTATATGTGCTGTGCAGAACCGCATTGGGGAGTGCGAAACGCGGCTGGGGACGCTGCCGCCTCCACTGCAGGCACAAGCAGGGCAGACCTGGAATTCTGCAAACCGATTGGACACGTTGACACAAAATGAATTGAGGAATATCTGATGCATATGATATGTGATGAATGTATAAGCACTTGCATGCACAGTAGGCAGGTGATGACAATGACGCCGGTGGTACAGAGCCCATGCAGCACTGCTCTCAGCGCGGCTGCAGCAAGACCCGGTAAGCGCACCCGAAGCTATGAGAAGCAGCGGAGAGGTATGAAACTTGCAGCAGCGTGTCACTGTCTGTGAAAGAAAGAAGGCTGACATGATTTTTGGAAGTATCATAAACGGACACCAAAATATGCATCATCTGTGCAGCTTAATGCCAATTGCAGCTTCCATAAAGTGCCTTGTTCGTTGTCCTTTGCAGCCTTTGCATGGCTTTGGGTTTGCCAAGAGTCTGGATCTTTTGAAAAGGTTTTGTGATTGCACCTTTGCTGGCGGGGTGATGTCTGCATCCAGGAGATTGCAAGCGACCTGCGTCTTCAAACACAAGACATGCAAGTCTCATCTTGGACCGTGTCGATTACAGCTGGGCCAATGCTCAAAAGGCGAACGGTGCGCCTCAACACCCTTCTCGTGAGGAAGTGCCATGGTCTCGACTTTGTCCAAGCCACCACCTCTTTCGCTAATGCTCTTGGCCTTACCGCTGACACAGGAACGACGGGCGAGTGAATCTTAGCAGCCAGAACTTCCAGGATAATCGTTGATTGATCGTCTCCTTCACTTGGTGGAAAGTGGAGAGATGATGAGCACTCCACAAGCAAAACTTGCAGTAGTTGCAGTGGGGGGGGCCTTCACCGAAGTGTGCTAAATCAAACACCTGGGACTCGCTTGGTTCCCAGCAATCCTTCGACATCGTCTCATTAGTTCAACCTGCCGGTTCAAAGTTCAACAAATGCTCCAAAAATTCCCAAGATACTGGTGACATCTCGTGATTCGTTCCAACATATTCTAATTCTCAGAATAACACACCGTTACACACCAAAACTACACACCTCTTCCAAGTCTGCAACGATAAGGAGATTGTAGTTGTGCACCTTGACAAAGGCGGAAAGGAAAACATGTCATGACCATGTTTCGTTCTGCAGAAAAACTGCACTATGCTTCGTTTTGTCACCACAGTTTCAAATAATTTCACGGCTTTGTTTCCTTCCCTTGGAAGCCCAACCCATGGCACGGCTCCAACGACCGCTACGCCATGGCGATCATCTACCTGTCAGGGTGACGCGAATCATGACCATTATGTGAGAGCAGAATATCATATCATATTTGATCTTGAATAAAATGTGCAAAAGGGAAGGATCATTTGCAAGGAATCTTAAATTGCATCAAAACTGACCGTCCTTTCATGCAGCAACCATGCATTGAATTGCTATGTGCCAACCCATGATTGTGAAATATGTAGTCGTAATATATATATATATATGTATATATATATATATAATCTAAATTCTATATGCAATGTGTGTATACAATATACAGTAATATACATTCAATAAATTTCACTAACATGTCACTTGGCTGACTCGACGATGCCTGACCCACGGGACCTCGATCAGCCGGCAATTGCACCTCGAGGAGATGCAGGAGGTGCACAAGGCGTGCAATCGAGATCGAACAGAATCAGAGCACAAGCAGATTCTTCAGATTCTTTACTGTTGAAGATTTGCAATTTCGCAAACGGATTTCAAACCAATACACAGCAAAGTCTTCAGAGAATCAGCAAAAACTTATGAAATCTGAATTTTTCCCATAGATTGTCCAAATATCGGTCAGAAGGATAAACTATTGAATGTGGATTGAATGTGGATTCCAGCAGAGAATGAAATGAAGCAAACGTGGTCACAAGCAGTGGTCACAGTGGTGACGTTTGCAGTGCTCTTTGCAGTGCCCTGTCCCGACTGAGTCGACTGAGTCGACTGAGTCGAAGACCATCGCCTGTTTCATGTCTTCGGAAAGGCCGCACCTTTTCGTCCGATCACAATTCAGTGGAGAAGGTTCGGAACGGGTGAGAAAACGATTGCAAACAAAATCACGAAAATCATCAAAATCTGACAGAAAAGCTATGTTATGCTATGTTTGAGAGTTTCAAATGTTTGAAACAGGAAAAATCTGTCGATGTTGGTTTCAGGTTGGCACCATTCTCCTTTGGCCGCACCACTGAAGTACCTCCCACTCTGATTCTGATGTGTGATGTGATATGTAATCTGTCGAAACCGTGGCGCACCCGAGGCATCGGCGTAACTCTGCCAAAGGTCTCAAGTCCTCGAACTCTGAACTCAAGCTGAACTCTGTAGCATTTCTCCCATTCTGAAGGCAACGGTCCTCCCGTGCTGCACCATAAAAGAACACCGGCACCTGTATTTTGTGTTTTTTCGTGCTGAAGCGTGTTGAATTCATTTCAATTCCAAGTTCTACAATGTTTGACAGAAACTCACAACGGTTTCACACGGATTTGTGGCATTTTGTGACATTTTGTGAAAGTGTGTAAAACTATAGAACTATTTCAAATTTCGGAAGATTGTTGAGGCCACGGCTGGAGAGGCTCCACCGGCACCATCCCCAAGGCGGGCGCCGATTCGAGCAGCCAGCTCAGCTGCCTGGTGAATCCCCCAAAATGTCAAGATCCAAGGGAGTTTTGTCTCATTGGATATGTCCATGATATTTCCGTGATATTTCCGTGATACCGTGGGATTTTGTAGATTTCCGACGATGTCCATATTTCATCAGGTTTCACCACAGAATGATCCGCTCATCCGCTCTCCCCGCGGATGAAACCAGGATGAAACCCGGTTTCACCGTGTTTTTTTCACCGTGTTTCACCCCAAATCCGCGCGGCTCGGCTTTTTCATCTGAAGGCTGAAAACACATCCAGATCGTCTCCGCTGTCTTCACAGCCTCACGGTTCCCAGGTCACCACAATGCTGGCGAAGCCCAAAGCTCTCTGACAGGACTCCGACATCCTGGTTGAAAAAAAGAAAAGAAGGCAACATTCTGTAAGATTCTTTAAGATTCTGATAGATTCTGTAAGATCTGCAACATTTCGAGGTAATCCGGGTCGATTCCACGGATCCATCCTTGGTCGGGAGGTTCTGGATCCTCGTGGACAGTTTCCTGGGAGGGTCAGGATTCTCACGGGAAATGAGCTTCAGGCCTTCGACATGCAACAAAACCTGCACTAAAAGCCGATTCAATTGTGCAGTTGTAGCCCACCATTCATACATCAAATTAGAAATCTCAATATCTGAAACAACCTGAGATGCATGGTGGAGAATGAATTCAAATCTCTACCTGAGATGCAGACACCACGATTCCTCTCATCTGCCAAGGAAAGCATTGATTTCAACCAAGGCTGGTAGTCAGAGATGTTCAGCATGAGCTCCAGCATGACTTTGGCCTCCCAACACTACGGCGCTACGGCGCCACAGCATCCATTGCTTCAGTTTTCGCCAAAATTCCTCAAAGAGCCAACCATCTGCGAACCGGTGCTACACGTTGCCTGCTCATCGCTTTCAAGCTCAGTGGACTGCAAGGCAGCCTGCAAGCCCTGGCATTTGGATTTCGTGCAGAGAAATTGATATGTTTCGCCGATTCTTCAGCGCACCTCAAGGTCGGAACCTCTTGAAGCCAGAAAGGCCTCAAAGCAGGCCCATCCAAAACGTGATTGACATCGCTTGAAATCCACTTGAAATCACCTCGAACACTGGAGGCATTGTCGTGGCAATGTTGTGGCATTTTCGTTGCAGGTGTTCAGGTGTCTTTTGGCCCGTCAAGCCTCCAAGCGCCCTTCAAATTGTGCTAGGAAGTGCTGATGCAGCTCCTTCCAGTCCTGCGAAGGGACCAGAAACAAACAGCGCTGGTTAACAATGAAGATACACTGAAGACTCTCAGGGCGTGACGTGTGAGGTGTTTGAAACTTGCACACGCTGCATCTGGCTGATGCTCGATGCTCAAAGATGGTCCAGCGGATGCTCTTCACCCCCGTTGTCCAAGTAGTACTTGGCGGCCTGACGGGACTCAAATGCCAAGTTGTTTATGAGGACAAAAAAAATGGTTCAATCAAGTTCAATCTATCAAATCTATCTGGTTTCGCCATGTTTTGCCTTCCGCTTCATTTTGTTCGCCTGAAAGAAGTCTGCATAGTGCTCCGCAAAAGCAAAAGCATCGTCTGCGAAACCATCCTGGCGAGGTGAGATCTCAACTCTGGGCTCTCGAAGCAGAGCAACAGCTGTCCTGTGCCCAGAACCAGTCTTTCAGCTGCTGCAGCAAAGATGGGGCATCAACAGCGTCAACCCAAAGCTCAACCTGTTGACACACAGCTTACAGCGCAAAATGTTGCAACGCCCATCGGAAAGGAAACACTTCCCAAAAACAAGACCCTCTGAAATGAGATTACATAGATGTGACAAGAAACAAGCAGAACCTGTTCAACTGAGACATGTTCAAATCTGGTGCTTAAAAGGATGTTAATCTTAATCATCTAAATGATCGTAAATAATAAATCCTACTATAGATAGTCAATTCAAAAGGGCACTCCGGTCAAAGACAATCAGACATGGGTGGATTGATCTTTATGTCCAAATGTTGTTTGGAAACCAAGCAGCACAAGCGGCCATGCTCCACGAACGCACGCGGCATCACCATGGCTCAAAAACACAGCCAAGGTGCATCAAGGAGGAAACTTCTCTACAAATAATGTATGTGACCTGTGTGTCGCGTCTTTGACAACAACAAAAAACCTGTCAAAATTGGGTCTTGAAATGATCCATTTGTTGTGTTTGTTTGTCATCAGTTGATTAAAAAATGTACTCCAGTTGGCATGAGCGAAGTAGATGGCATTTGGATGTATTTTGTAGTGTTTTGGGCATGCTATTTTAAGACGAATCTTCCCTTGGACAAAAGCAGAACACATGTTGTTGAAACAAAGTTTTGAGATGCTTTTAGTGAAGAGATGCAAATCTGGAACACCATGTGGAACACGTTTCAAACATTTTCAAAGTGCGGTTCCACATTCTGAGCCACTTCCACAGATTCAACCGATTCGACCCAATTCGACACATTCGGAATGCTTCGACAGCGCCTCTGCGGAGGTCGCACTGCCCAAAGGGTTGCAGGCCACGTGGTCCACGACCCCCAGCCGCGGGTGTGTCCTCAAGGGCTTAGAGCGTCGTGAGCACGTAGGGCAGCACGTCAAGCATGTCGCGTTGAGCACGGCCGTTCTGAGGAAGGCACGCAACGTGCTTTCGCAAGTCCAGCCTGGGTGTTTCAACAATTTTCAACAGTGGTTCAAAAGTGGTTCAAAAGTGGTTCAACAGTTTCATGTTTCGCGGCAAAACATGTCTCTGACAGTTTCCAAGCTCCAAATGATTTTCTTTGAAACCAAGCCATGAAATGCTCTCTGAGGTTCCAAGCGTTTGAAGTGCCTCGTGGCAAACGGCATCAACCCCGCCCTGGCAACAAGCTGAAATCCACTCGGCAAAACAGAAATGCCGTGCAAAACAAACACTGACAGTATGAAATTGAAATAGGGATCCCTTCATAGAATGTAAAATATACAAAGTTCCAGCCCCAGGTTACTCTTTGGCATGGTGTTTTTCCCAACATAGGGCTCTACAAAGTCAGGATTAATTTTTGTTGCAAAACCTCAAGATGTCTAGTCAATTATACTTCTAACATATCATAATTTATCAGAATCATTGAAAACATGTCGTCTTTCAGAGACAAAACGGCCACGGTGACAGGCTGTTGCAAAGTTCAAACCCACAGAACCTCCACATGTCTGCACCTTACAAACCTCAAATTGTCTCCCGCTGCAGACAAACCCACTTCCACTACAGATTTCAAATGGTTAAAAAAATGAAATCTCATTGGGTTGCAAAATTGAAATCTCAATTTTGTATTACATCCTGAATCCTGTACTTGATTCTTTTTGAAACGACTTCCAGACAATTTGAGGGCCTCGATTTCTGCTGCATCAGCAGAAGCCAAAGTCAGTCCTCACTGTGCAAAGTGAGAGTTTTGCACGTCCTAAATCTAAAAAATGCAAAGCGATTCGCTGTCACCGCTGTCGCCCTACGTCCTGTTCGGTTGTACGTTGGATCCACGAATGTGTTGCAGACTACCGCACCGCTGGCGGCGCCTCCACTCACGACAGTTGCGAAAGCATGTGAAGAAAGCAAGAAGAAAGCAAAAAGGAGACTTGCACAAAAACTCTCAGTCACAAATTGTCACAAATGGCCTAAAAATGTCAACATACGAATATTGGTTAAAACAGGAGGAGGAGGAGGAGGAAGAAGAAGAAGAGGAGTCATCGTCATCATCATCATCATCATCATCATCATCAGCATCATCATCATCATCATCATCATCATCATCATCATCATCATCATCATGCGCATATGACACATGTTGCAAGGAACTTTGACATATATGTGTATATATAATACAGAGACTTGAATTTGCACCTGCAGCAGCGATTCTGGAGATGATCCCGCGATCCCTGCCCTGGGCAACAGAACGCGAAGCCACTAAGCTGCCAGGTGGTTGGAATGGATCCAAACTGAGTTTTCATAATTTTTCATGTGCCAACATCCAGCTATCAAAAGCTAGCAAAATCCTTGCATTGGAAAATCTGCGCATTTTTAAGTTATTTTTACTTGTCTGGCTTTCTTTTCTCACAGAAGTCACATAAGGCAACAAACATTGCTTCGACTCTCAGAACTGCTGGCCTCCGACACATAGACCTGGCAACCGGGAAACCAAGCCGTACACAAGAAATACAGAAGCAAATAAATTCAATTGCATTCTTTCAGGTATGAAATGGACGGTTCAGGTATTGCGAATTGCATCGAGTTTCATGCAATACTTCGTATTTAGTAAATTAGTCTCTCAACGTGTCGGCTAGGCATGCGCTGCTAAGGCTCGACGGGAAAACTTTGCCCTGCCATGATGCCCACTTGCCCTGAGGGCCATAGAGAAATGTGTCTTGTCAAATCATAACTATTAGGACTCATGCTGTGGTTCTCCGGCTGCAACTTGCATAAAAAATACACTTGAAAAAATGCCTTTAGGATTTCAAACAAGTAACTCTTGAATTCTAGGAGTGTGTTCTTGACTTGAAAGCTCCCTTTGCTGGGATACTTACCAGAATTTTGTGGAACAAAATCTAACATTGCCAAAAAGCTCGTGTCCAATAAGCTCGGGCCAAACGCGCAGTTTCAGCAGGCCACCAGCTACCAAGAGCTTCATCACTGCTGAACAAGGATTCAATTAAACATAATTAAACACTGTTCACAAGCGGCAAAACATTTGAACGATGCCAGAGGATTGAACGGATCACCAGGAGAGCCGGGGCAGGGGCCATTGAAAGCCGACACACTGCTGACACACTTCCCAGATCTTCCCAGTTTCTCGTTGTGCTGCTGGTATCCATCTAACTCTGAGAGTCCTCAATTCTCAAAGACTCCTTTCAAGTCCGCATCAACTTTCAAACGCGAAAAGTGCCGGGACTCACAAGGAAATTCTGAACGTCCGCCATTTGCATCGTCCAACAGGTCTCTGAAGGTGCATGTTGTCCTCTCAATAGATCTCGTCATATCATGGAGAACTCGACAAAATCCAGATGAGCTCGGACATGAGCGACGAAGTAGCATGAGGTTCTCGTTGCAGAAGAGCAGATCAAGAGGTTCTCGTGCCTCACGGAGTAAAAAGACCGGGATAGACTTGGCACTCTGCCAGACAAAGATGTGTGACAATGTTGTGTGTGAGAGAGTTGTGTGTGACAATGTTGTGTGTGAGAGAGTTGTGTGTGAGGGTGTGCGTGGCAATGTTGTGTGTGAGAGTCTAATATGTGTGAGAGTTGTGTGTGAGAGAGGAGGACGCGGGAGGAGGAGGGGTGAGGAAGCGCGGGTGCAGAGCAGAAAAACAAGAACCCCGCACACTGTTGTGGGGGAAAAACTCACGATCTACCAACAATCATTGCACTATCATTCTTTTCACACTAACTACTTCCAACACTGCACCACAACGACCTACCACTGATGTTCAACAACAATCTTGAAAAAAATTCGCCCTCTTGCTACCTACATCATGCCTTAGTTTTTCAGGGTTGGCGGAAAGGGCGGCAGCCCTTCAATATAATGCGGTTATCTCGTATCTCACATATTCAAAATTCCAATTCGGACGTCATACCGAAAGGAAAAATCCTAAGCAACTCCGGGCGTGCTGTCGATTGCCCAAATTGCCCATTACCAACTTAGAAGGAACATCTCGGCTGGTCTGAACAGAAGAATCAACAGCTTCGGTCTGATTTGAAAGCACATGTTTGCCGCTACGGAACGCATTGAGTTGCGAATTCAAGCCTGCAAAGCGCTGCAAACAAGAAACGAAACAAAACCGTGCAATCCAACATGTGAAAGCGCGCTCGTCATGGTTTGCCATGCGAAGATGCTATGAACATGTAGAAGGAAACATATCAATCAAAACATGAGCGATCCTGTTCATTGATTGCCGCAATGCGCGTCTTCTTGCTCAAGAGGCCTGACAAGGGACGGCAATGAAATTGATCTGATTTTGCCATATTTCTAACTCTATCTAATTTGATCTCTCAAGGTAACTGTGAATTCGGACACAATGAAGCAGGGTCAACATGAAAAAAAGGGACAACTTGAACTGGAAAGAAATGAAACGATGTGGGGTGGAGTTCCGGAACCTCTGGCGACCCGTCTTGTGTTGGAAATTGGGCTGGCCATGACCACTTGCAAAGCCGTCCTACTTTCTGATGGCTTTTGCGCCGCTTGTCTGAAAATGTTTGAACGCTCGCAAAAACATCGCCACGCTTCTCACCAAAGTCTAAAACTCAAACGTCTTTAAGTTCCGTCATGTCCTCAACGGGTACCCAGCCAGAATGAACGGTCTCATCAGCGGAAGCCATAAACAAACGAAATGCCGGAACAAACTTCCAACCCTGCCCCGCCTCAAACATCTGTGCGGTTTCATTTCAAGTCGCTCAGCTTGCAACAAGGCAAGCACCCTCGCACCCCGTAATAGCCAGCCACATCCCACCACTGAACTCCTGAAACGTGGTATGTGTCGTTGAAAAGGGGGCCGCAACATCCACCAGCTATCCTGCGGGACTTTCTGACCTTTTTGGGCTCAGCGCTCTGTGGCGCAAAATCAAAGTGAGGCCGCCTCAGAAATCATGAACGCACCATCCGACCACTCAAAAACTGGTATCTTAGTTTCCTCAAAACAGTTGAACTTTTGAAGGGCGTGGTATGGAACTGCTTCCGTCTGATGAATGCATCGCCGCGGCACCAAGAAGCAAGGCTTTGGGCATGATACGCGCAAGTTGACCGAAGCTCGCAAACGTCCTCGGAAAGAGAATCTAGGCGTTGACTCAACGGAATGCCGTCAAGCACCTGCATTGGCATATCAAACATGGAGATGCTTCAAAACACACATGTTTCCCCCTGGCGCGCCGGCCTGAGAGCGGAGATGCGACGATGCCTCCAGATCGAAATCCGGAAACAAATCTTCAATCCCAGGGGTCGTTCCTGGCTCGCCAACGATCAGCTCGTTTGACCCATTTTCTGCTACGAGGCTCTTCCCTTCGCACAAACCCATGGCGCAAAGTGCTCGAAAACGTTGCTGCACCCTTCCCTTCGAGCTCAACGTGCTACGGTTTTGTCTAGGAGACTCACTTTTTCACAAATGGCTAGCAAATCTACGGGAAGAAAAGTGAATCACCGTGACAAATCGAACGACGCGCGTTTTTGACAACAGCGGCGACATTCAGAAAGCTGCAAATTCCCATGTACATGTCCAACTTTCTCAGCGACTTCACCCAGCGTCCATGGAAAGCTTTTATTTTGCAATTCTTGGTTTGCCAAAGTCGTGATTCGTGATTTCCACACGTCAAAACTTTCCATGCGAGGCTATGCGAAAGAACCCCTGCTGCTCAAGAACAGCTTTCAGAAGGCCCGGCATCGTCCTGTCCGCCAGGCAGCCCTCAAAGTGATGCACCTGAGTTTGCAGCACGAGAACGGGAAATGACAAAATCGATTCAAATGGCAAAAGACGTTTGATTGGGAATGAAACATGCCCAAGCAAAGCCACGGAGCGAAAGCTGAAGTTTCAAGAAATATTCCCATATATGTCCAAGGGATCCACAAGCAACTGCACCATGCAAACGGAAATTGAAAGGGCAAAGCGCCCTTCTCCACAATTAAATGAAATGGCCTGGCCAACAATGTCTCATGAGTCAAAACACAAGAATTCCAGGGAACTGCCTCACCCAAGATCCCTTTTGTGACCTATACTCCTAAAATCCGCGTCGAAAAAAGTTGCTTCCGTTGCAAATAAAGTTGCTTCTTAAGTACCTAAGTACCTTGTACCCCATCGTCACCTCTTTGCGACCTGGCACATTACCCATGAAAAGCCTTCCCATGCCCACTCTCACGCCACCCTATTTCAAGAAAACGGGACCGTACGTCAACGGGTCCCCCCAGACCCCCTATTCTGACTTCGTTCGCAAAAAGCAACTAGCCAGCTTCCGCGCTGGCTTTCGTAATTTCGTATCATAAGAAATGAGACTGCATACTTTCTGCACACCTCGCCAGACAGCCGAAAGGCGAACCGTATCACATTGAAGCAGTGCAAGAAACCGCAAGGAGCGATGAGAAACCATAAGAAACATTGAGAAAACATAAGAAATTGGACCGGATAACCCCACATGTCAACTTCTCCAATAAGTACCAAAGCAGATGTGCAGATGGGATGGGAAAGGAAGGGAAGAGAAAGGGGATGGTGGAAGACAGATTGTGTGAAGGAGTCGTGCGTGAAAGAATTGTGTGTGAAAGAGTTGTGTGTGTGTGTGTGACGAAGTGGTGTGTGAAAGAGATGTTTGCGAAAGAGTTGTGTGAGAGAGTTGTGTGTGAGAGAGGTATGTGTGTGAGAGAGTTGTGCGCGAAAGAGTTGTGTGTGAAAGAGTTGTGTGTGAAAGAGTTGTCTGTGAGAGAGCTGTGAGTGGAAGAGTTGTGTGCAAGTAAGTTGTGTGTGAGTAAGTGTATGTGTGTGTGTGTGCAAGTTGTGCATGTGAGCAAGTTGTGTGTGAAAGAATTGTGTGTGTGAAAGAGTTGTGTGTGACAAAGTGGTGTGTGAAAGAGATGTTTGTGAAAGAGTTGAGTGAGAGANTGTGTGTGAAAGAATTGTGTGTGTGAAAGAGTTGTGTGTGACAAAGTGGTGTGTGAAAGAGATGTTTGTGAAAGAGTTGAGTGAGAGAGTTGTGTGTGAGAGAGTTGTGTGTGAGAGAGGTGTGTGTGAGAGAGTTGTGTGTGAAAGAATGTGGTCAAGTTGTGTGTAAACGGTTGTGTGTGAGCTGCTACACAAAGTGAAGGTCCATGTCACCAAATGCCACGCCTGCCACACAAAGTGGAGGTCGATGTCTCTAAATGCCACGCCTGCCACACAAAGCGACGCGGCGTCAACGGCGACCAAGCGCGTCACAGGAGCCAGCTGAATGCCGTAAGTGCCACGCTTGCCACACAAAGTGAAGGTCCATGTCGCCAAGCGCCACGCCTGCCACACAAAGTGAAGGCCCATGTCCCCAAATGCCACGCCTGCCACACAAAGCGACGCGGCGTCAACGGCGACCAAGCACGGCACAGGAGCCAGCTGAATACCATAAGTGCCACGCCTGCCACACAAAGTGAAGGCCCATGTCGCCAAGCGCCACGCCTGCCACACAAAGTGAAAGCCCATGTCCCCAAATGCCACGCCTGCCACACAAAGCGACGCGGTGTCAACGGCGACCAAGCGCGTCACAGGAGCCAGCTGAATGCCATAAGTGCCACGCCTGCCACACAAAGTGAAGGTCCATGTCACCAAGGGCCACGCCTGCCACACAAAGTGGAGGTCGATGTCTCCAAATGCCACGTGTGCCACACAAAGTGACGCGGCGTCAACGGCGACCAAGCGCATCACAGGAGCCAGCTGAATGCCATAAGTGCCACACCTGCCACACAAACTGGAGGTCGATGTCGCCAAGCGCCACGCCTGCCACACAAAGCGACGCGGCGTCAACGGCGACCAAGCGCATCACAGGAGCCAGCTGAATGCCGTAAGTGCCACGCTTGCCACACAAAGTGAAGGTCCATGTCGCCAAGCCCCAAGCCTGCCACACAAAACGAAAGTCCATGTCACCAAGTGCAACGCCTGCCACACAAAGTGGAGGTCGATGTCGCCAAGCGCCACGCCTGCCACGCAGAATGATGCGGCGTCCGCGGCAACCAAGCGCGTCACAGGAGCCAGCTGAGTGCCATAAGTGGCACGCCTGCCACACAAAGTGAAGGTCCATGTCGCCAAGTGCCATGCCTGCCAAACAAAGTGGAGGTCGATGTCACCAAGCGCCACGCCTGCCACGCAGAATGATGGCGGCAACCAAGCGCGTCGCAGGAGCCAGCTGAGTGCCATAAGTGCCACCCCTGCCACACAAAACGAAAGTCCATGTCACCAAGTGCCACGCCTGCCACGCGTCACAGGAGCCAGCTGAGTGCCGTAAGTGCCACGCCTGCCACACAAAGTGAAGGTCCATGTCGCCAAGTGCCACGCCTGCCACGCAAAACGAAGGTCCATGTCACCAAGTGCCACGCCTACCACGCAGAATGATGCGGCGTCCGCGGCAACCAAGCGCGTCACCAGACCCAGCTCAGTGCCGTAAACGCCACGCCTGCCACACAAAGTGAAGGTCCATGTCGCCAAGTGCCATGCCTGCCACACAAAACGAAGGTCCATGTCACCAAGCGCCACGCCTGCCACGCAGAATGATGCGGCGTCCGCGGCAACCAACCGCGTCACCAGACCCAGCTGAGTGCCGTAAGTGCCACGCCTGCCACACAAAGTGAAGGTCCATGTCGCCAAGTGCCATGCCTGCCACACAAAGTGGAGGTCGATGTCGCCAAGCGCCACGCCTGCCATGCAGAATGATGCGGCGTCCGCGGCAACCAAGCGCGTCGCAGGAGCCAGCTGAGTGCCATAAGTGCCACGCCTGCCACACAAAGTGAAGGTCCATGTCGCCAAGCGCCATGCCTGCCACACAAAACGAAGGTCCATGTCACCAAGTGCCACGCCTGCCACGCAGAATGATGCGGCGTCCGCGGCAACCAAGCGCGTCACCAGACCCAGCTGANAAACGAAGGTCCATGTCACCAAGTGCCACGCCTGCCACGCAGAATGATGCGGCGTCCGCGGCAACCAAGCGCGTCACCAGACCCAGCTGAGTGCCGTAAACGCCACGCCTGCCACACAAAGTGAAAGTCCATGTCGCCAAGTGCCACGCCTGCCACACAAAACGAAGGTCCGTGTCACCAAGAAGCGCGTGACCAGACCCAGCCCAGTGCCGTAAGTGCCACGCCTGCCACACAAAGTGAAGGTCCATGTCGCCAAGTGCCATGCCTGCCACACAAAGTGGAGGTCGATGTCGCCAAGCGCCACGCCTGCCATGCAGAATGATGCGGCGTCCGCGGCAACCAAGCGCGTCGCCAGACTCAGCTGAGTGCCGTAAGTGCCGCGCCTGCCACACAAAGTGAAGGTCCATGTCGCCAAGTGCCATGCCTGCCACACAAAGTGAAGGTCCATGCCACGTAAGTGCCACGCCTGCCACGCAGAATGATGCGGCGTCCGCGGCAACCAACCGCGTCACCAGACCCAGCCCAGTGCCCTAAGTGCCACGCCTGCCACACAAAGTGAAGGTCCATGTCGCCAAGTGCCATGCCTGCCACACAGAGTGGAGGTCGATGTCGCCAAGCGCCACGCCTGCCACGCAGAATGATGCGGCGTCCGCGGCAACAAAGCGCGTCACCAGACCCAGCCCAGTGCCGTAAGTGGCACGCCTGCCACACAAAGTGAAGATCCATGTCGCCAAGTGCGCCGCCTGCCACACAAAGTGAAGGTCCAAGTGGGTGTGAATAAGTTGTGTGTGATCAAGTTGTGTGTTGGCAAGTTGTGTGTGTGAGTAAGTGGGTGAGAGTAAGTTGTATGTGATCCAGTTGTGTGTTGGCAAGTTGTGTGTGAGTAAGTGGGTGTGAGTAAGTTGTATGTTGTCAAGTTGTGTGTTGTCAAGTTGTGTGTGAGTAAGTGGGTGTGAGTAAGTTGTATGTGATCAAGTTGTGTGTTGGCAAGTTGTGTGTGAGTAAGTGGGTNCAAGTTGTGTGTTGTCAAGTTGTGTGTGAGTAAGTGGGTGTGAGTAAGTTGTATGTGATCAAGTTGTGTGTTGGCAAGTTGTGTGTGAGTAAGTGGGTGCGAGTGAGTTGTGTGTGATCAAGTTGTGTGTTGTCAAGTTGTGTGTGAGTAAGTGGGTGTGAGTAAGTTGTATGTTGTCAAGTTGTGTGTTGTCAAGTTGTGTGAGTAAGTGGGTGTGAGTGAGTTGTGTGTAAGTGAGTTGTGTGTTGTCAAGTTGTGTGTGAGTAAGTGGGTGTGAGTGAGTTGTGTGTAAGTGAGTTGTGTGTGTGAGTAAGCTGTGTGTGAGTAAGTTGTGTGTGAGTGAGCTGTGTGTGAGTGAGTTGTGTGTGAGTAAGTTGTGTCTGAGTGAGTTGTGTTTGACGGGCGGGCGGCGGGAGGACGGACGGGCGACGGATGCACAACAAAAAACAACAACCCCACACAAAGATGTGGGGAACAATGAGCAAACTTGACTTTTCCTCCTGCAAAGTTTTTCTGAGCAAGAGTACCGGCCTTCAAAGTCACTTGCCAGAGTCACTTGAAAGCCACCCCTCCTGAAGGCTGTCTGTTGGCGGTTCAGTGAGTGCCAAAAATCTAGCAGTGAGTCACGGAAAGTCACGGAAGCATTCCAAGCCTCTGCGAGGCTTTGCAAAGAAGTTCCGATGACGGCTTTTAATTCGGACACTCTCTCCTGCAACAACAGCAATGCAAGCCATAGATTGAAAGCAGCCATGCCGGCTTATCCTAGGCACATATCATGTGGTGTTTCACATCGCTCACAGAGCAAAGTTGTTTCAATCCCTTGTTCTCGGGGCCTCAAAGTCTGAATGGCGTCGAAAGACATCAGAAGCTGTCCTGACGGTGGAAAAAATACATTTGAGATGGATTGGACATGGTGCTGGTGACAACTTAAGCTGGTACTGAAGGGGTCACACATACGCACAGGACCTGAGCAGTTTCTGGTCATATATCCAAATGATTCCAAATGTATAAAGTAGAGCGCTGGATGCTTTTGGACCATGGGCCGTCCCTGCCTGTTGCGCTGCAGTGGAGCACCTACAAGCGGTGTGTGGAGCTCAAAAGGGCTCACCAAAAAATAGAACCTGATGGGTTGCCAATCCGATGGCCTTCGAAACCATGATGATTTGCACGTTCTCTTGGTTGGACAAATTGTATGTCAGTCCTTGGATTTCAGCACTGTCAACACTGTCAACTCAATGTCAATTCAAGGAAATCATTCAACAGCACCTGACATGATTCATGACATGCATAGAGCCGGCACTTGCTGTCAGGGTACGGGCTGAGTTCCTGCACAAGCGGCAGCCCTAATGTCTCATGCTCCCAAACACACGCGAAGATACAGACACATACAGTATAGAAAAAACATATAGAAAGTATAGAAACATGAATAGAAACATGAAAGCTCTCCCTTTCATAGGCTGCCTTGGGTTTCCTTCGTTTTCCCTCCCTCGTTGGTTACATCTGGTGCTAGATTGCTCTCAACAAATGCAGCACCAGCACCAGCAGCAGCACCAGAACAACAATAAAACGACGAAGAAGCACGCACCCAATCATTATATACCCTCTTGATGCAACAAAGAACACGTTTCATGGTCTAGTTTGCGCTCAGCGACACGCAGCAAGCAATGAATTGATCCCTGTTGAACTGACAATCGATTCCAGCCCCTTTCCTCGTCTCATTGATCCAGCTTCTTTAATAGCACTCAGAGAGTACAGGAACCGCTCAGCAAGTGTCACTTCAACGTTTTGCCAATTTTTGCATGCACTTCTGGCCCCGTTCAGTTTACACGCTCACCCTCCTTTACGGCTCAGCTTTGTGGGGTGTAGCGCCTAAAGGTATGACAAAACAGTCTTCGGAATATCGCCTAACTTTTTAACGCTAAATAGTTTGAAATCTGATTTACTATTGCTTTCATTTGTGTCACAACTTGCTTTCATTTGCTGTCCTTCATTTGGTTTTGCTATGAAGGTCGAAGCTTGCGCGTGCCTGCCAATCTCCTCGTGTTTGAGATTGGTTCGCCTCAGGTCTCGGAAACCCGAAAAGGCAAAGCAGCAAAGCGTCAAAGCCAAACGATCCGCATCCTCATTGCAGATCTTAAAGATATCTTCGTACTCTTGGCATTTAGTAAAGTTATCCTCAAATTGTTTGAACACATTCTTTTAGCTGTTCTTGAGTTCCTGACCGGATTCATCCTGACAACTTTGCGACTTGACAAGTCGAGACTGGATTGACTTCTGCGATTTGGGTCATACGGGTCATAGGCAACACCAGGCCTGCGAGGAAGTCTGTCTGGGACTGGGTCGACCTAGGCCGTTGCTGGACTTTCCGTGTCGCAGTCGCAGTCGCATCGACCTCTGGAGAGCCCTGGGGCCCTGCTGCTGCTAGCGGTTCTGGTGGCTGAGAAAGGTCTGTGTCCTACACGAACAGCAGACGAACAGGACACAGCCAGACACCGCCAGACACCGCCAGACTTTGCGACGAATTCAACGCAAGTGTCCACACCGGCACCTGCCGTTCCATCTGTGCCAGCTGCTCTTCCTACGCTCTGCGGGAGTCTGTGGGTAATGAAATTCAAACACAAAATACAAAGCACTTTGAGAGTGCAAGGAGAGGAGTGGAAAACCTACAGCTTCAGTTCTGCGATTTTACATCAAAGGCCCAGAAAGTGAATGCAGCTTTGCATTCTCATGTCTCTCAGTTTTGGCAGCTATTCCGGCTATTATCCTCAATTCCTTCAGTCCACATGATCGATTTGTTTGAATCTCCCAGCATCTCGGAGCAGTAGTTTTTTTTTGCTTTGCTTCACCAAATCATGTCCCTTAGTCTTTCACTCTGTGCCGCCCATGCTTGTCATAGGTGCTCGTTCTTCCCTTTACCCCTTCTTTCGCCCTTCAATTTACGAGTCCTGGTCACGCAAATGGCGCAGCTCCCGCTGTCTCAACAGCTCCAACTCTCTGAGTTCTCCGTTGACGCCTCATGGTCACCGACTCGAGGTGGATGAAGGGTGACAGGCTGTGACAGCTACACATGGGGTACGCTGTGACTGGCTGTGACTACCAAATTTGGTGAACCTGTCTTTGTTTCGTTTCGATTCGTCAAGGCCTTGTTGATGAAGTTTAAGCGGCGCACTAGCCGAGCTCCTGCGATGTTCAACTGCACGAACCTCACAGGAGGAATCAAGGATGCCCAAAAGCCCTTCGGAGAGAATGCAGATTAAACGCATCAGGAAATGTAGTATCACAAAACATCAAAAATGTTTGAGCGGCGGAAATCAAACAGGTTCGATCTGCTGTCAGAAGCATCGGGCATAGTACTGGCCTCCTCTTGCAAATGAGATACTTGGGCCTGGCCATGTCAACGTTTTTCCATGTTTTTCCTATGACATGTTTTTCTCCAATGAAACTTCAATGCGCATTCATTGCATTTGAGTTCTCAGCACCTGCAGATCGTGTGTCATGCGACCGAAGTGGCTCTGCCTCTCTGCAACCTGAGTTGTCATTTGCAGAGTGCCACTGGATGTTGCGTTGTTTGGACTAAAGTGACTAAAGTTTAGACTATTTCAGATTCAGCATCCAGGTCCGTTCCAAAAAAAGTCGTCTGAATCACCCCACTGCTCTACTGCTCTGGCCTCTTGCCGCAAATGATTCAATCGGTTCTCACGGTTGCAGCTCCGCATTTCCTGTCAATGATCTTGGGAAATTTGCAAGGATTATTTGCAGGCAGTCTGCCTCACAAAAAGGCATTCAATATATTGACTGTGCATCAAAAATGTGCAAAAATCATTGTGTCTCAAACGCAAATTTGCGACATTTTTTGCAATTCGCTGTGTGACTTGAAGTGAGACTTGGAACCTGAAAGTCTTGGGGGGGTTCTAAACACTTGCTCGTTCCAATCGCGCGTCTCTCCTGCTGTGCTTTCTATGGCAGGTCTTTATTGTCAATGATGGGACAAATAAGGTTGTAAGTTTCAGCATCCATTTGTACCAAGAAAATGTCCAACTCCGGCCATTTGTTTCTCTCATCATCTCTTTTTATCATTCATTATCTAGGAATAATGCATGCTGAAACCTTCAAAGACCTGCAAATTCTTTGTGACAGCAAACCAGCGCAAACCATGATGCCCTACATCTGGGCAAGAGGTGTTTGCCATGGAACCCAGAATTCTTCCTGGAAGCCTTGCTTTCAGGTCTGTCAGAAGGTGCGATTCTTTCAGGTGTCACAACAGACGTCACAACGGACCTTCACAAGGTCAAGAGTCGTCAAGCGGATGACTTGGAAGACTTGAACGACTTCTGGCGCACGTGAGGCACACGAGGCACACGAGGGCATCGTTTCTGTCTCAGTCCAGGCAGTCCAGGCTGCCAACGGCGGAGAAGGCGTCGGATGCGTTCTTCCACAGAGTGGCGCACCTGGCACAGGCGGTTATGGCGAGGACATGTTCTGTATTGACATCAGGACACATCGATATATAATCAATCTTCATATGATATAATATGATAATATGATTCAATATGCATGTGCGTGCACTTGTGTTTCAATGCGAAGCATGAAGTGTGTCGTCAAATGTGAAAAGGTTCTTACTCCTCCAGGATTCCCATAACATGCTATGGGACTCTTTTTGTTTAAGGAAGCAGCTGCTGGGCTGTGCATCTTCAGAAGACTCGCAGCCGACCCCTCCCTTTTCGCTTGACTTTCGATAGACAACTGGTGTCTCTTCATTCTACAGCGAACCAAAAGTAGAAATGATACTGGTGCACAGGTTTGGAGGGAGCAGGCCAAAATCAGAACAAAAAGAAACAAGTGACCACCTTGGCCTTGGGCAGCCATCCCCCATCTGCCTTCTTGGATCTTCGCTTGTGCGAATGCACATGTTGGGAGCGCAATGCCTTACACAGAGTGAGGCTGGCCCTCATAAGCTTCCAGGCAAACATCTTGCAAAAACTGAGCGACCATGAGCACAGCCCAACTCGTAGGCTTGACTGATGTTTACTGCAAAATGACTGATACTGATCCACAGACACCCAGAATATCCATACTTGATCAATATTGATCATAATTCATTCTGTACAAGTCTGCTTCTTTTTAGATTCACACTGCACCGACGCCAAAATGGGTCTGAGTCTTCCGGCATGAAGCTTTGCTGCAGCACCGCGCCGCCCGGATGAAGCCCAGACCTCCACGTAGGCCTGGGACACGACCGACACGACCGACACGACTCGAAGTCGCTCTGAGAAGTCGCTGACACAAGTTATCACGACAGTCACAGTCGCTGACATGATACGACAGTCACGACAGTCACGACAGTCGTCACACCATTGACACAGTCGATGATTCGAATGATTCGATGTCCGTTTTTCTCACCTGGCTGAGGGAACACCACGCCGTGTCTAGCTCTTGCCTCAGTCGACAGAATGAAATTCATGGAAGAAAATCCAAAGAAACCCAAATGGCTAAGCCTAAGCGTTTATCCCGGGCAAGAAAGCAATATTGCCACATGGACACATTTGTTCATTCTTTGACGATTTTAAACATGGTTGACCTTTTTGACCTTTGCCACCTTTGAAGCCAGGAACCTTCAGAAAATGCCAAGGTTTGTGAGTTCTTCCCTTTGTCTGTCCAACTTTCTCCAATCTTCCGTCAGATTCTATCCATCTGCCCGATCTTGGATCCTAGCTGGGTCAAGAAGCTGGTGTTGAACACGTTGCAGCTCAAGGGAGACAGGAGAAAGGACTTCCGTGCCTGCAAATGTCGCAAAATGTCCACACAGTGTCAAGTTTAGGACTGTTACATCTGTTACACCAGCTGCGAAGTCTCCCAAGCAAAATATGCAAAACCATTAGAGAAATTCTGCACCAAAGAAACTCAGAAATTTCCAGAAATCTTTCAATGTCTCTTCCGATGTCTCTTCGATGAGTCTTTGGACCGGTCTTTCGGCACGTCTTTCGGCATTCCGGTGATTTCCGGTGTCCGCCCCAGCACCTGCCGCAGCTTGTGCCACGCCCGCAGACCGTCTTCGAGTTCGGTCACCGCGAATCGAGGCGTCGCCAAGGACCTGCACACCATGTTGAAAGACACAAAAGCACAGAAAAGAGAAAAAATGTGAAACGAAATAGAAGAAGATAGGACAAAATAGGAGAAAATGATCTAAATCTTAAGGGCTTCTGCATACTCTTTGAGATGTCCCGAAATCATCCGAAATCTATCTTTGATAGCTTTGCGTTTTAAGCACACTTAGGCTGTGTTGCTCACCAAACTCTTGAAGAACATGCGACAGTGCAAAAGTCTGACCAAGCGACCACTGGAATGAAACCAAATACTAGCCCTTATCATCAATGTTTCGAATTTCTTACAATGTTTTACCGCTCTCCACAATCCCTGCCTTCCCACCCAATGCTTTGCGGATACAGACGCTGTAAAGCACAAGCGCATGTCTTCGCGACCATTGAGCCCCCATTTCCTGCACTCCGCGCTTCTAAGCGGCAGAAAGCCAAGCCAAAAAGGTTTTATCTCGAGAAGCGAGCGGGAGGAAAGAAAAAATCATGTCCCGTCACACTACCCTCACACTGAGGATTAGCCAGAACATGATGATACAAATTGACCCTAGAATAAACACAGGACTGACTTTGGCTCCTGCTTCCTGCTGCTCAACATTTCGACACTGTACAATCTGTACCAAAAAATGAACTCAGTGCTCTTAGTTTGTTGCAATTGCAAGTCCACCTTGGTTCTTCCACCAGAGCTTCTCGAAAGAATTGCTCCACCTCCAGTCAAATCACCAGAGTGACTGAGTGACTACAGCACGCTTCGAGACCCAAAACAATCCTGTCAGTTTCTATCCTGGTCACTTCGTACGTCACTTTGTAGATCACTTCGTTCTTCATAACTTCCATACACTTTTTATGTCACAACTCGCCAGCAGAAGCTCTTGGGCCTCTTCGATGCTTCGGGCCACTGCCACACGCTTTGACATTGCACAGAGAACGTCCCGGAAGCGCTCCTCAGAGATATGCCGGATATGCCAGGCTGATATGCCATCACTGTGAATCTTACCGATCCTACGGCCCAAAGAAAGGTCGAGAAACAAATATGAATGTTAGTTAGATTCAGCCATCAGCTCATGCGTTGTCAACTGGTGTGAAGGTGAAGGCATGAATCTAACATTCTCGACCTAGAAAATGGAATAGGATGCGATTATAGGCTTGAATCTCAAGCTTTCATGAACTTTCATGAGAGTTGAAGTCTTCGAGTCTTGGAGTCCATGACATCTGAGACTTCGGTACTAGGATCGTTGCAAAAGCGAGGAATGTTTGTCTCACATAGTCTCTATGAGAGTCCGATGTCTGCTTGGTTCCCAGGCCGCAGTGGCCAGCTTTGCATCGTAACGGGAGGCCACCTTTCACTGCACTTTCACTCTCTAGAATTTCGTTGACATTTGACATTGACTAAACCTGCAGGCCGGGCACACTACACTTGAGGCGAAAGGCCACACTACTGTTTCTGAATGTGAACGCCAAGTCACACTGAAGGGACCAACACTGGCGTGGGCGCGATAAAGTCTCCTCACACACTTGGGGCAAGAAAAGATGTCTAGGCAGTCTGCTTCACATCCTTTGAAGCCATTTCATGCCATTTCCAGGTGTTGGACAAAGCATATGTTTCTCAGAACTGGTTTGCGCACGTTTACATGCTAGGTACATCATGTCGTGCTCTTCTAGCATGAACTCCTAGCCACAAGCAAGTCATGAGAACCCTTTGTACTAAGTCAAAAAACTTCTTCTGGCGATTGCTCACTTTGGCTGTTCTTGAGTTCGTTTCGTAATTCACATTTCGCGTCATTATGTTCTATCTGGACAACGTCCAGTCCAACCGTCCCTCACAATTATGGGTTGCCCCTGCCTGCCACCATGCACTCGGCAGTGTACTCCACCTGCGATTGAGTTCACAGTCTACACTTTGGGAACGGCATGCAATGGCAACCTTCCACACCGCCTGGATGAAAATGTCGAAAACGAGGACAACGTGGCGAATCCAGTGACAAAAGCAACCAAACATAACCAAACTGACAGTAGCTTAAAAGGAACTGCCCCACCTCGGCTCCACTTCCTCCCTAACTGATTCGAGGCCTCACCCAGAAACACATTCCACAAATGCCTGCTGTTGGTGTGAAGGTGACCTGTCATTAGATGCCTTTCATATCACTGAGATCAAGACCGACTCCGTCAACCTGCCTCCAATCAGGCTGAATAATCTCTGTGAAACGCCACCAGAACTCGTTTGGACTCAGACTTAGACTCGTTTAGAACTCGTTTAGAACTCATTTGGATTCGTGGTCTGTCAGCCCTGGCCTCTCTTGACTCTGTCGCTGTCGCTGCTTAGGATGTAGCGTTCCAAGGCGAGTCGCTGTTCCTGGCTGAACTGTTCGACCAGGAACCGCCTCCGTTGGGAGCTCAGCTGCTGCAGGAGGCTGTGGAGTCTGTGAAGCGGGAACATCGGCTCCCGTGACCCACGTGGCCCACGCGGCCCACGCGGCCCTCGCGGCCGGGGCCCGAGCGGCCCAGGGCACTGTGCTTTTTGTTGTGCGCACTTTTTGCAAGGCTCACTGTGCTCATTGCGTTGCACCTGCTGTGCTTTCTGCTCTCTTTGTGGCCCATTGCTCTCTATGAGTTCCCCTCTTTGCGCACTCACAGCGTGTGGTGTCAGGGGGAACACCATTGCCGAGCATGGCATTTCGGTCGACACTCTCTGCATTGAGATCGAGCTTTCACAGCTCATGGCTTTGTGCCTCCCCACTGCCTCCCTCCAGTCTTACTGGGGAGGAGGGGGAGGCGAGCGGGGGGGTGCGGGGAAAACGGGGCTGGGCAGCACATAGAAGTGACGACGCACATCTTGATTCAACTTGTCCTCCACAACCTGGTTGAAGCACATCTTGAGAGAGTTCGAAGCAGAAATCATGGCAGGCAAAGCAATAGCGAGGTCAGCCTAGGTGGCTGGAGAAAGCAGACCAAAATGGACAAAGTCTGACAAAGTGGCTTTGAGCAAAAATGGTCAATAGAATAAGAATTTTGAAGCCATCCTCAAATCGGCCAAACTTTCCAAGCCGGCGTTAAGCACGCTTCAACCATGGATGGATAGACGCTGTTGTTGAATGGTGCGCTCACAGCGCCTCCTCCAACGATGCAAGCTCGTGCAGTTGGGAAACGAGCGCTTCCTGCTGGCTGCTGAAGGACAAATCAAAAAAGGAGTCTTGAATCACTTGAATCTGCTACGAAGGACACAGACCCTCAAACTGATGTGACAACAGTGGTACGAGTAACTGATGATAACTCAACAGAAATCACCATAGGGATAGAGACCAAGGCTATGGCATGATATCTGAAGTTTTTGAGGACTCTACAAGCGAAGCCAAAGAACTGCCAGGAATATGCAAGCGCAACCTTGGCCATCAGGCAGTTGTCCAATCCGAGAAGTTAAAAGATGTTAAAATTCAAAAGGTACATCCTCAAGCCCAATTCCTCCACCGTGAAACCGCCCAACTCGGAACTACATTCCATATCATTCCATGGATTTACAATGATTCACATGGTAAATGCACAGTGCCCAGTGAAAGTCCGGCAAAGAATCCATGCAGATTGGCGGCTTTTGTAGCTCAAGCAAAGCTGGCGCGGATACGTCATGCATCTCCTGGAGAGCATGACCATCCCACATCAACACACACAATACCATGCCTTCATTTTCAAAGCGATCAAACTTCATCTGCATCTTTCATCATCTTTCAAGATGTTCCAAGATGTTCCAAGATGTTCCGAGATATAGATATTGGGAAGATATTGCGAAGACATTCCAAGCGTACGCGACACATGAGCATTGACACCTCCAGCGAGGCAGCGGCTTCTTCCAGTTGGTTGATCTCTTGAGACAGCCTTCCAAAACATGCCAAGACAACATGCCATGACGTTGTCGCAGGATGTCGCAGGATGTCAGGAAACAAAGAAAATGTTTGCTTTGGACAGGCGCAGGGTATTTGCTTTGGACGTTTGCAAGACATTTGCACGATATTTGCGCAGTGCTGTGCTGCGTCCTTTGCGCTTCTTCCGACAGCACGGCCCTTGCCAACGCAGTCATATGCCAAATTGCACACCACAAAAACCACTGATCGATACTCGATATCGATACTGATCGTCTAGTGGATCGTTTTTGGTACGTCGATTTTGGTGTAGCTTGATGTGTAGAATGAACTGATTGAACTGATTGCTATGCGTAGTTTGTGTTGTTTCGTATGTGTTTCTACACACTCCAATCACTTCACTTTGGGGACCTGACGTCCGCTCAGTGCCAAGTGCTACACTGGGGGGCGTTCGAACCTCACTGCTGGCATGGAGGGTCTTCTTGTGACCGCATTACGTAGCACTTACCCTCGGAACAGCAAAGTGCAAATGGTAAAACGATCAAACAACTTGCCAGCAACTGCTTTAGCACACGAATGCCGCAGACAGCATGCTGAGAGCAGGCTTGGATTGGACAACCCAATGTGAACCGCTGCACAACAAGTTCCCCTTGAAGATTGAGGTGGAGCCGGCATCAGGGTGTTTCATTTGCAATCAAATACCCCTTGGGTCACAGCGCAAAAATGTCTGCTCTGTTTCAAACATTATCCAGGCGTGTCTGCTGTGTGTCTCAACTGTATAGTCCAGGGCATGTATCTCGGTGCGAGTTGGTACCTACAGGACCTATATACTTCGTTTCCAATTTCTAGAAGGCTTAAAATGATAGAAAATGTACTAAATGTAACTATACAGCGGAATCCCCTAAGACATTCACTGCGGAGCATGGCGGAGCATGGATCTTTCTCCCATGAGTCACCCCATGGGGTCCAGACACATTCATGAATGTCACCAATCACCACACAGCAAAAAATACTCTTCTATAAATACAAGAACTTCTATAAATGTAAGAACCATCGACAAACCTTGCATCAATTGTTTTCGAAAATAAACCATTTCCGGCCCACGAAAAGCTCGGTAAAAATATGTAAAACTCAAGGTCATGACTGCTTTCTCACACCTACAGTAGTCTATAATTTTATAAAAAATCGGTCCTTCTGTGGACCCTCAAGGGTCCGGTCTTGTACTGGGAATCGGCATCAGTGTTTGTGCAGGATTACTTGCTCTTGCACAGCCTATCAGAGAGGTGTCCTCTGGACGTGTTGTACGCAAGTGCCATGTGCGCGGCAATGAGGAGACGTTTATATTCTTTGGATTTCTTTGGCAAACCCTCTTACAAAAAGCGATCCAGATTGAAGCCAACGCAGCCAACGCATTTAAAATCCTTGTGTCAATGATGTTAAGGCAGTGACCTCTGTCGTGAGTGCAGGCCTGTCGCCTTCCAACAAGTGTTGACTTGGCTTGACCTGAGCGATAGGACCAAATGTATCCAAATGTATCCAAATGTGACATTGAAAGCGAACGAAAGCTCAGGAAATGTTTAAGATCTTTCAAAACTGACAACTTTCTTTTGCAAGCTGTGTTGGACTTCACCAAGCTGTGCTTCGAGCCCCTCCGCTCAACTTGCTGCAAGATATTGAAAGCCGATGAAGCCTGTAGGCAGTTTGATGTTCCGTGTGTGGCCAACGGCAAAAAAAGCGCGGGCCCTAAAGGGTATCAAACCCTGTTTGGACTGAAAGCAAAAAGCTATAAGATCTCAAGATAAAGATTCCCTTGTAGTGTGCGTGCCTTTCCTTTAAGGCCCTCTCTTCTGGATCTTCCTGTCCGTGTTACCCAAGATTTTTAACGCATTAATTGGAGCGTAGCGGCGTAACGACACTTTGTGGCTGTCTGTGGCCTCACAATCTTCCCCTGTGGAAGTTTCGATGTCCTTCTGTGCTCAACGCATTTCGCTTCGTCAGACATCGGAAAAAATTGGAAAAGGCATGTCAAACTTATCAAACACTAATCAAACTTTGCTTATCCTTTTGTCTAAGCAGCATGCAATGTCTCACTTTGCACGGAAAGAGACCTTGGAAGTTGCTGTGGAAGTCCTCAGTCTGCTGTAGCAGGCCGTAGAGCAAAGCCTGCCTTGACCGAACCTGTCCCATCTGCGTGTAAGTCTCTCATTTGAGCGGCGTTGGTGGAGTATCAGAGAGGTCGGTTTTGGTCTTCTCGAAGACAAGATGTGAACTCTTGGAACAGGTTGGAACACAGCGATCATCAACGACATGTAAGGCAACTTTTGCAGAAACCTGACTCGCTGTCGATCTGGCCATGGCAGCAAGTGCCTCTCAAAAAGCAGAACATAGCAGAACGAAGCAAGTGCTCACTGTTTTCTGACGGAGGCACAGTGCTGCTTGCTACTGCCAAAGGTGTTTAGTGGTACAGGCCAAAAACAACCAAGAAAGCAAGCCACTTGGAGAATGTCTGATCCAAAATATCCTCTCTTCGGTGAGATGTTTGACTCCACCAACCAGATCAACCAGAAGTTAGAGAAGTGGCAACGGTCTCTCTGGAGTTGCACTGTGGAGCAGACTTTTAAGTGGGCGTTTGCCATGTCGCACTGGGCCTGCAAAGTGCACACAGTGGCCACAGTGCAGGCGCACATTTTGGAGAACATTTTGGAGAACAATTCTCCACACAATCCACACACCACAGAGCAGCCTGCAGGGTAGCATTGCTATGCGAGAGCGTCCGTATTTCAGAGGCATAGTCCTTCATCCTGGCCGACTTTAACATGGTAGCCTACATGATCCAAACAAAAGTCCCAATTACAAAGTCCACAGACCCAGGTCCTGCTTTCTTCGGCAGAAAAGCGCTCTGCCTTGTTCCGTTCTGTAGAAAATCAGAGACGATGTAGATGTACCAAAAATGACCGGACTAAGCTGGAACTTACCATGGCGAGCGGTGACTGAGAAACCGCGCTGTCAATGCTGCTCGGGCACTTCGTGCTGCCGCAAGTTCACTTCGAGCAGCTTCCAACTCTGCCAAGAGCGCCTGAGCCAAGCGAAATTCCAGACGGTCATAGAAGTTCCAAGATTCCAAGATATGCCAAGCCAAGTGCCAAGCCAAGTGCCAAGAAGCACAAGAAGAGAAGGCCACGGCTGTGACACTTCACTGAGGCCAAGGCCTGTCGTTCTTGACCTGCAGTCTCCTGCCTCAGCTCGTTCGAGTTCGCACAAAGGCACCACTGGAGATCAAGTTGAAAAAGTTGAAACCTGAGCCGCCTAAGCCCTCCGGCACAGCTTGCTGCAGGAAGCTGGAAAATCTTTCTCCCACACCTGCCTAAGGTTGTGACTTCGGAGGACGCGCATTGTAAAATTGAAAATGAATAATTCTATGAAAAAACAAACAAGACAAAAACATGGGACATATGATGAGGATAGATGGGAACATGTCGGGACATTTGGGGACATGTGAGGAAATATGGGAACAACGTGACGCACATCTAGAAATCGGACTGCTCCCAGAATTGCATCTGACCATGTTGCAAAAAATGCTCAAAGAATCGGCAAACCCCTGAATTCTGTTTTTGCACAGATAATCTTACTCCGTGGAAGACCATCAAAACCAATGTGCAGTCAATGCTTGCAATCGAGGACTTGCAACCACATGCAATAAACATCATCCGCCTCGAGATAAGCATCAAAAACCAACTGGTGCATTAGGTTGGTGATGCCGTTCCAGTCTGATACAGAAATATCATTCAATATTTATGCAAAGAGAGAGAGAGAAGGGGTTGAAAAAGTATGCCACTACTTCAAGCTCGTAAAGAAACAAACAACCAGATTCTCAACCTGAGCATGAATGGCGAAGAATCACGGCATGAAATCGTGCTACCTTCTAGCACTTGCTTCTGCTTGTTTGCTTGCTTGGGTCAGCATATTTTGATCGAGTTGCTGCACATTTGGAAAAGTAGCGCAATACTACATGAGTCTCTGGAGGCTAGACTCCTTCAACATCCCCAACCTTCCTTGCGTAAACAGTTGCTTGACTTAAAAGGTTGTCTGGTTGCATCGAAATCATGGAACTTCCAATACCAAAATTCCAGACTCTTGTACCTCATATCGCTCATATGTCCTGCTGCATTGCTGTATCCCCCGGGAGCTGTCACCATCTAGCGCTGCCAAAAAACCTGAGCCACAGCAAATAACTTCAGGCAGATTGTTTGATTGTTGCCAATGGATGACTCGAAGAATCTCGAAGAGTTGAAAAGGAACAAATGGACTAAACATGCGAGCTAAACGCCGTGCGGATCTGCATCAGTGATGTCAACACTAAAGTCACGAGGTCTGGCATGATTGATACTTAGACATGCGTCCAACTCAGCGAGTCTTTGTCTGAATCTATGTCTGAATCATTCTGAATCACCTGGACAACTCGGCCTTTGTCAATCACAAGGCGTTGCAAAAATGTGTCTTGGCGACGCAACGAAAAATGTATGCCACGCAAAGATGTTCCACGAAGTGATACACACATTGCAATTTGAAGACATTGGAAGTGCCTTGCGCACATGCCAATGATTTGCAGGATGATATTAGAAATGTGGTGATACAATATTCATGTGAATATGTATATATATGTATAAACATAATGTAAATATCATCTAAACAGTATCTTCATTTACATTTATCTCGATATTGTATATAGGTTCATATAGTTCTGTATAGGTTCATGTAATTTTATATAGTTTTATATATAATATACAAAACATACATATCATATACTAAATATCGCATATACAAATAGAGTAAAGACAAATTTCATACAACTATAAAGCAATGTCCTAAATAGATATATATATATATACATACGTAATTATATGATATTATATGTAGATCATTTCACATAGTGTTTTTCATTTCAAAAAATCCGTGCATTTCAAGAATTCTCCGAGGCATTGCTGCTCTGCGACCATGGAGAAGTGCCACTACGTGCCATGATGACACAAGCGACACAGCCCCGAGGAATCCGAGGAAAACCGCAGGAATCGAAGGCATCGGTGGAGCCCGAAGAGAAAAGTGACAGTTGTACAAACATGCAGAAAAATAGTGAGAAATGCAGCAAAATATCAATGGCGTCAGAGTGAAGAAACAGAAAGAAACGGAAGAATCCGCGAAAAAGAAATGCAGAACTAGAGAGACTGACATCAGACTGAAAATGACGAATTGCAAACCGAGGTCAAAATGAACACACTTAAAAGTAAAACAGATTGGCAACAGATTGGTAAATGGAAAGAGTGATCTCAAAAAATGATACCAGACCTACCATCTCGAAAAAGGTTAAGGATTAAACCAGATGTGCAAAATGTACCATCATATTATCAACCATCATATCATAGCCTGACTTGGTCTTCTTGTTCATCTGTGTGCAATTTTGATCCGTTTTGTTCATTGTTTTGTGTAAGAACTAGCCTTTGAGCTTCAGGTGGTGCTGTGACGACTGAATGCTACCTGCAGATGGCAGGGCAACTCCCCGCGCGCCTCTCTCCTCGGTTTCACACAGCGCCTCGTCCACGTCTTCCATAGCTGTTGGCTTCGCTCTGACAGTATTGGACAAAAAGAGAAAACATGTGAAAAACATGTGAAATCCAGTATGAAAACATCTGAAACATGCAGTGGGTCGTGGTCCAAAACACTGTTGGTTGGCTGCACTCGACCAAGCAAGGTTGAAGCAAACCTGAAAGAGATGCCTTTCTGTCGTTACTTCAACTTCACATCAATCAGTATCAGAGTGTAGTTATATACTTGTCTTTCACTGCCAACTCCACGTAATCGCTTTAATCACTTGTGAAGATGGTCTGTGAGAGTGCCTTAGTACTTTTGCAATGTTTGCAATATTTGTTGTCGGAGCTATGAGGAAGTACATAAACTGTGCAAATAGGATGTGATGGCAGAACTTCGGCACAACTGCATTCACCATCATACCCTTGGTGCGCTCAGAGACGGTGTGCTGAATCTGCAAACAAATCCAGAGCTGTGAAAGGAAAAGGCTACTAAGCGGCTTCCGAAAACGGTGCAAACCTGCAAATGTCAACTGAGAGGAACTGTGACATTGAATTCAGATCATGACGGATTAACACTTCGGAAGCTCAGAGATTTGTAGAATTGCTGTGCTTCAGATGCCAACAGAACTACAGGGGAGAAACATGTCCACCTTGTACCTCAGAGGCTCAGAGTGTAGACTCCATCTCAATCCAGTCCCTTACAGCTGGAGGTCAACACGATGAATGGTTGAAACATGTTGAAACTATGATAATATCATATAATCATATAATATCTGCCTTGCAATAATCTGAATATCGGCAAGACCTTTGCACATCACACAAAGTCTTTTTGTCGTTGGCTGCGACCGCCGTGGTCAGAAATAGAGAGCCCGGCAAAGATTTCTAAGACGAGACAGAAGCAAACCCTTTCCGTCTCAGGTCTCAAGATGGCTCAAGTCGCCTTTGTGCAGTCGCACAGCAGTCTTTCAGGGATTTCGAAATATTTCAAACAACTCAGGGTCTTGATGAAATTTCAGGGTGCGACCTGCTGAACCTTTCAGAACCTTTCGAGTGCATATCTGATTCTATCTGATATCACTGATATCATCCAAAGCACAGGTGGGCCCGCGGGTCCCGCATCTGGTATCCACCAAGCCTGGCAAGCTCCAAACTCCAAGTCAGAAGTAGTCAGAGACATTCAGAAACTGCAAAAAAACAAGTAACATGCCACCAGGTGAAGATTTTCAAAACCTCTTTGAGATCAAGGCAAAGCGCACTTGATATCACACAGGTGAAGACTTTCAAGGCATCCAGCAGCATCCAACAACATCCAGCGGCCAGGTTTCAAAACTTTCAACATACAGGTTTCAACATGTTTCAACATGTTTCAACCCTCTGCAGCGCACCAGCGTTTCAGCTGCAGTGACAACCAGAGCATGAGTCGGGTTGAAGCATGTCCGACCTGGCCTCAGTGCAGCATCTGATTCCAGAGGGAAACGGATCCAAAGGGTTCAAATAGTCTTATCAAATAGCCTTATATAAATTGTATTAACTTGTTACATAAATCGTTGGGGATCCAATAAATCCCTTTACAGGCTCGAATTGACTCAAGACTTAATCTTATGCATGCGCAAGCAACGACAACACGCAGCTTTCAAGGCTTTCTCAGCTTTCACGCCAAAACCAGAGAAATCTTCCTTATCTTTCGCATCCTTTCACTCCATATAAAGATCGGAAAATTTCCCGGTTCCTGGGTCAAACTTCCACTTCAATGGATTTCAATGGTGGTGGCGTGTGAATGCCCAGTGACAAGGCTGTATGGCCCTCCAGCTTGTGCACAAGTCGTGCCTGCGTCTCACAGCCAAATGAGCCCATTGCTCATCTCACGCCGGCAGAAAAGCTGTGGACATCTGTGGACCCTGCATTTGTAGCACCCCAAACACATACGTCGCCATTGGCCATGCCACACATCACATACCTGCAACCGCTGGGATCATGAATCATCTCAGAAACTTCATACTTTGTCACTCACAAAGTCATCTTTGTCCCAATATTCACTAGATGGCAGTTTCCCAAAGCATTCAAAGACCCTTACTTTGCTGCATAACTTAGAATGCTTCGAGAATGCTTCGAGAATGCTTTGAGAATGCATGAAGGCGTTCACTTGAGGACTGCACTGCGAATCGGGCGAAAAGCTGGGCACTGCTGCACCTTGCAGGTCACCAAATGGAAAAGTAGGACTAGAAACCCAAAAGCGTTGAAAAGCTTGGAAAAGCTTGGAATGACTTCGCAAATTCCACTCTTTTGTATCAGTACTTGTATCCAATAGTATCCTCGGTAGTATCCGCTTGTATGCCCTCCACGTGGCACCGTAACACTCAACATGCAGGCCGTGACGCTGAAAAGAAAAAACGTGGCTTTGCAACGTCGCTGCAACGTTGTTTTGTTAAACAAGTTTGCAACCGACTATGTTCAAAGGTGTTGGGTTCTGGTGTTGGACTCTGTTTCGCGCCCGAAAAGCAAACCAAGGTCTTTGCGGTGCCAGAAATCAAAGCATTTCAGCATTTCCACTAATTTCGATATTCAGAAATGTGAGGCAATGTTTGAGGCATTGGAGTTGCCTTCGGTATTTGTAGTGCGTTATTAGGGTGTTATTTTAATATTTCTATCTACACCTCCAAGCCAATCAACATGTCACCTGCACAACTAGCAGTAACTAGCAACACGTAGCGTTGCCGCTCCGGATCAAACCAACAAACTGTTTCAATTTCTTTATCTTGAAGCATGGAAAAACAAAACGTTATATAAAAGGAATAAATGTCTGTGTGAGGGGAGTGTCAAATGAGGAGAGTACACAATGACAGTTTTGGAGCTTACAGTTTCAGTTCCTGCATGGCGCAAATGTGCACCACGTCACACAACCAACTGGTCCTAGTTTCCAATCTGACTTTTGCTCATAGCGTACGCAAATGAGAACAAAAAGGTGCTCCTATAAGGCTAATCAAGGCTACGGCGACAGTCTTTACAGGTCTATCAAGAGCAGATCTTTTGAAAAAAAGACCAGCATGCTCATGGTTTTCATTCTTTTTGCGTGTTTGAAAGATTGAGTTCCGAATCAACCCAACTTTCTCAGTTCCTTTGAATGTCTAGCAGTGAACCGACCTCAGGTTTCAACATGACCAGCTGGTCAACCTTCCAGCAAAGTGTCCTCCCTAAGTCTGTTCCAACTTATCTGGGACCGTCAGCAGTGTTTCAATATTCAGCGCGCTGTGACACTCCACACCGTTGCTGTACAGCAGACCAAATGCATTTCCAGTGCTTGGTCTAGTTCAACGGAATGTTGAATTGTTTTGGCAACTGAGATGGTATGTTCTGACCAAAAGAATCAGCAAGCTTTTGATGTTCTCCATGTCTTTGTCGTTGATTTTTTTTAGTGTTTCTGCTTTTGGATGTACGTGCGCTTGGCAACGTGCTGTTATGTCATTTTGCAAGCACGGTGGGCGCAAATGTTGGCCTCCTTTGAAAACTGAGACGGCACCACTACATTATTGATTAAAACGGAATGCTAAACTTTGCTCAACTATGTCATAACTATGTGAAACTGACCCATCTTGTACTGCAAAGCCTGTCATATTCTGGACACTCGCCTTGCTCTTGCACTGGATATTCGCAGATGAGCTCGCCATCAAATGCATCGATCAGCACCATCTGCGCCCTTGGAGGGTGTGTTGCAACGATTCACAAAGTGCATCAATGTCCCACATAAAAGCCATACAACGTGTTGGGATGTGTTGGGATGTGTTGGGATGTGTTGGGATTGGTGTGCTTTGCAATGAACTCAGCATGGTTGGGCATTGCTCAGCTAGCCATGGACTGAATCTGAATCCACGCTGAACAGATCTGAACAGGTCTCAAGAACTCCACCCACAGAAGTTTGATCCGTTTTCAGTTTCAGGTTGGTCCAGGTTGGTCCTTCGACAGGACCAGGTCCAGCTGATACTTGCAACTAAATCCATACTTGGCGTCGGTCACACAACAATTCCAAGGCAAACTTCTGTGACCAAGGCAGCCACGGAGTTCGCACTAACAAGTACTTGCCACAAGGGCTGAACTGCACGCTGTGGGCCTACGTCAAGTGAAGCATGTGAAGCCTGTGAAGCCTGTGAAGCCCGTGAAGCCTGTGAAGTTGCAAGATCTAGCAACGTGATATAACGTGGCTCTCTCTGGCTCTTCAAATGCTCTCTGATTCCGTTTCAGGTGCCTGAGCAGACCACCAAAACCACTGAGTTGCCAGCTGGATCCTTGAGATGTGATCTCAAGTCGAAGGAGATAAATTCTCCTCACACCACAAAACGACAGGGAATCCAGACATCATGAAGACATCATGGAGACAATTCAAGCTGCAGCTGCATGCAGAAGTAGCCCGGCCTTTGGCATAGTTTCGTGTGTCAAAGAGATGCAGTTTCGGCTGTCCCACGCATGCTGCAAAGACAAGACCTTGCCTTAGAAGCCGATGTTTTTCTGAGATTTTCTCATTGAGACTGCGACAGTCTAAACTTGTCTCAACAGTTTACTAAACAGTCTAAATAGAAAATATGGCAAATTCCCTCAGGTTCTTGCTGGTCGAAGCTTGCAACCGTCGTGCCTTGCCCATTAATTTTTGCAACAGGCCGGTCCTGACTCAAAGCGGAATGCTCAAGGAATGCTCAAGGAATGCTCAGGATACAGGATGAAAAAAGGATGCAATCTGAAAGGATGAAGTGTACAGCTCAATGCATTCAATGCATTCAATGCATCATCAACACACAGTCACGACGCAACACACAAAGCATGGTGCAGCTCCTGTCTCAAATCCCAGAGCAGTACGCATTTGTCCTTGTACACCATGTATATATGTAACTGTAAATGTATGCATCGTGCCTTGAAAAACTGCTCTGACCGGAAAAATAATTGGCAAGCTTTCAGAACGGTCCTCTGCTCCAGACAGAAACAAATCCTGCAACATCCAGAAAGGGCGGATGGTGGCGATTCTGTAGTCTGCTCAACCTTTGTTCTGTCAAATCTTGTGCCAACCTCGTAAGGATGTGGACTGACCTTGGTAGAAAGGCTCACATCGAGTGAATTGAATTTTGCAAATTTGATTTCAGGCAAAAGTTCCTTGAAAAAACTGAGGCTACATTCCGCAACAGCTTCGCAAAGTGAGGCAACTGCCGATGTCACCTTGCCTGTGTGGCTTCGGAACAAACCTTAGCCCGCACTGCCATCCAAAGACAATGCTCAGATCATTGAAAACGTAAACCAATACTCAAGGCATCTCAAGGTCTATGTCATTAAACATGTCTTTCGTAGTTCCTGAGATCTCAGAACATGTCGGGACACTGTTCGGAGCTGAAGCGTTTGTCACATTGAGGCTGTCATTAGGCCATTTAAGGCTAGCACGAAGATATTTGTTGTCGTGGAAATCCCAGTACTTGAGGAGGTGGTCAGCCTGGCTGAACAGGAAAAGGAACCTCATTGACGACTGCACCGACTGCACCGACTGCACCGACTGCACCCGCGCCTCATTTCTGGAAGCAGCTACAGCGCAATCCCTGAAATATGTGAATGGCATTAAAACTGAAAATCAAAAGAGAGAAACAGGCACATGGAAGCAAGCCTAAACTGGAACACGTGGGAAATGAAGTAAAATTTCAGAAATGATTCAAGTGTTGAATTACCATCACTAACTGTCTTGATTTGTCCGTTCCATTGTGGTATGCGTCTCAAAAACCGTACATAATCCAGTTAAATTACATCAGCAGAAAGTGGGGGCAACGCGCATCGGCAAACATAAATTGGAGCTGAAAACTTTGAATTGTCCTTCACATAGTTGGAAATGTGTGTTGCAACGCAAACAAATCGTCTTACTTCGCACCTTCGTACACCAATATTTGTATCTCGAGAAGAATGAATTTGTTTGAATGTTCGCACAAATTTGTTTCGCAACTGAAATGACAGTCAACTCTAGATATATCTAGATATAGATATCATTATGTACATTGATTTTCAGTTCAATCAGCCTGTCATTGTGCAGGAACCGAATCAAGGCCACGCCATATTTTTCGCAACCTCAAGGCACAAGAAAGGAAAAAAACAAGGAGGACGTCCAGTGTACAAAAAAATATATAAACAGCCCGCAAAATGAAGAAGCTAGGATGGAAGGATTGAACATGTGTCAAATGTGAATAAAATGTGAATAAAATGTGAATAAAATGTGTTTGTTTCGTTTGTTTCGTTTGTTTCAATTGTTTCGTTTGTTTCGTTTATTTTGTTTGTTTCAATTTGAAATGTGCAAAATGTTTTTGCGCAATGTGTGCGATAACGTGCAAATTTCTGAGAACAGCGCGGAGATGCCGCACCCGCGAAGCCTTCTCGCAAGAGTACACATTGACGCTGTTGTCCTTTGGAAACCATTGTCGTGGTCGCACGATCACATTGACATATTCATACAATTTCATAGATATTCGACATATTTCATCATGTTTCATCATGTTTCACGCCTCGTTGTTGTTTTTTGCATCCAGTTCCATAAATACCATTTGGTTGCGAAACAAATCCTAGCATTGTATTCATTACATTCATTTGTTTGCATTTTTTTGCATGTTTGTGCCATCTTGCGTGCAAAACACAAACAACCGTCCTCGCCGGACGTCACAAGAAATTGCCCATCGTAGGTGAAATCCATCCTCAGTTCATTTTTGAGGTTAAATTGTTTGGTGGCGTTTATCAAGCATCCACACCTGGAAAAATAAAATCACACTGTTGGATGACATCATGATTACTTCATGATTACTTCATGATTGCTTCATGTGTCATGCTTACATCGACGTCTTTATCGAGGTATCTCAATAAGTTCCGTGCCCACTCACTGGGCCCTTGTGATCTCTATAGACTTTGCCCACCGCGAGATTCTGAATCAAAGCATCAGAAAGTTTCACCTCAGGTAAAATGACAAAAATCCAAGCTGATGATTTTGATGATCAGTTTGCATTGAAAACATGTTGTTTCAACAATTTGCCGGCAAAAATTCTGGAGTTCTGCACTTTTGGGGTCATCCCGTCCCTGGCAGCGACGATGCAAGTGTTGGTTGGGTCCACACAAATTTGTGTGTTCGATTGATTGGAAGTTGAGTTTCCGGCCCAGAATTAGCCATGGCAAAATTTGTTTTTTGAATGTTACAATTGCATGTTTGTCAAAATGCGTTTGAAATCAAATGTTTCAGCACCCAACCGCGGATATAAAGGAAAAACTGGAGTCAATTGTCTTGAAATTTGTTTTTGATTCAATTTTGGTGGAACCTGTGTGGAGTGCATTTGTTGTTTTTGAGGATTCCGAAACGCAAAGATGTAAAACCATTATCTATTTGATTGTTTGATGGCATTGGTTGCTGTTGTTACTTTTATGCCTTGATGTTTTGAAACAAACGGCCGACATACGGCACATTTTGCAAGCGCCGTGTGAGTTTGGAACAAACAGTTCGATGCTGTTGTAACACCATGCCCCATTTGATGGAAACGAATGATTTCACTACACAAGTCTGCACAACGTGATCAGTACGTTCACAATTTCCAAATTGAACGTGATCCTGCCAAATTCGCAGCAAATGTTTTCCAAATTTGAGTTTCGCCATAGATAAATTTGCGCGGGAAAATTCACGACCTAAATGCACAAATGCCACCCAAGAAATTGACAACTCGCCATTCTGTGGCAAAGCGAATGGTCCCCCCACAAAAAAAAAAAATCGCGGGGAACAACCAATGGATGTGCTATGGCGAAGGTTCACATGCAAATGCGTTCACTTGTGTGCTTCAAAGGGCCCTGCGACAAGCCTTGACGATTGATTCATGCCAAGTAAATGACATGACACAAAAAAGTTTCGTCCTGGTTTGTGCATGCCATCCCTGCTCCATTGTGGGTCATGGGTAGGTTTTATACAATCTTTTGATTGCATTCCCACTCAGAAAGCTGAGCACGGTTTTGCTTTCTGCCACATGCATCTCCATGTCACGAATCCCTCAACAAGTGTTTCTGGCGTTCCATCTGCTGGGGGAAAATTTCAGCTCATCAAATTCGCCTTGTCTTAGACATAGATTTGAAAAACACTGCACGCGCTCCCCGAATGCTGTGTTCCTGCGCCGTCTGTGATGTCTCTGAAAACATGTCCTGTCTTCGTAAACATCCCTTCAAATTCTGCCCCTGGGGTAGCATCAAGCAAAGTTAGAATTTCCTGTTGTATATGCGCTGTTTCATTCCATCATTCTGAAGACAGCGCCGTGTTTTCATGTTCCCCAGCCAGGCTGTCATATTACCACGGGAACCACGGGGTTCATCATCTATAGGGTTTTCGTCCCCCCCTTCAACATGGTAAGGACTTGGAATTGCGTCGGTTTTGTCAGCTTCACATACTGATTTCCGTATACGATTCAAGATTCACAGTTGAGATATCAGCAGATATCTAGATCCAAGCGTTAGATATTCGATATAGCAGCACAACTCACCGAGTAGACCGCTCGCATCATACCTTGTTAGATGTCTGGTGCACGATCGGTTTCACTACAAATGTACCCCTTGGATTCACATGCCAAGCGTGGTTGTGTGCAACTGGGTAGTTAGCGAAACAGGTGAACACTACCCAACCCAGATAGATATGTTCAAGGAGCAGCGGTCCCATCACACAGTACTGGAAACGTAAATGCAAACCGAGGTAGAAATGACCTGCCCATCAGAAGTCACAGGAGGTGACCATGGGGATGGAGGTGGGCAAAGAAGCGACCCACAGTCGAGGGGAATCTCGAATCCACAATGCTCGCAAGTACAGTCTGTGAAATGAAATTTCCCGGTTCATGTTGTGAACATGCGTGTTCCAAGAACATAGACCGTTCACATACTGACTTCCGTATATGTTTGTTTTCGCTCAGCCAAAAGCGTCTGGATACACTTATTGATTTGTGCGTGTTGCACATGAAGTGAACTCATGACTGAATACCTATACTGACATGTCAAATGGCAAGATGCAACATGCGGAAATGAGTTGCACCCCGCCTCGACACCACAATTTTTGTGAGTGTCGTTTCCAAAAGAAATTTGCACAAGCTAACGCTTGGGGGCCATAGCCGCAATGGGGTACTCGATTGGTATGCCATGACATGCAATGCTCCTTCGGAGCTGACCTCCCAAACTAAGATGAAACATTCTAATTTCCTCAAGGTAAAGACTTCTGAACTTCCAAAACGTCGTCTTTCGAGCGCGCTACCAGCAAAGATTTCTGGCTGGCATTGCACACACGTCCCTTTCGGGTAGTTCCATTTCAGAATTTCAAGTCTCTGCCTCCTGCTCCTCATCAGTGAACTCAGCATAGTGCAAATAGGCCCATATTTCTAGATCTGACACCTGATCCTAAGTAGATTCGTAGTATCGCCTTTCGGCTGCAGAAGCTGTCTCCGTTTCTTCATCTGAATCTTCCTCAACATCATCATCAATTCCATGAGCTTCTCCACGCATGAGGGCATCTGCAACTGAGTCCACATGTCGACTTCCTGATGTACGTCCAGCATCATGAAAAAGTTGTGTGCCCTTCGCGCATCTCCCAAAGACACTGGTTGATTTCCTCTGAAGTTTGGAGGTTCCTCATCTTCACTGATGTCCGCCATCTCAGCCATGTTGCGCATCACAGAGGCTCTGAAGAGTGGATTTTCCAGAGCACCTTGTAAACCCTGTAACACTGCAATCCGCTCCAAATAAAGATTCCTTCTCGCAAGATCCAAACTGGAGTTTTCAAGACGTCGACGACAGCGCACAATCAACCAACGCAGCATGCTCTCAGGAGTTGGCAAGTCAGCTGATCTTGCTGGAATGGTAAAGGCAAGCTGGTCGGTGGCATCATCAGGCATGGAACTTGAGGAGGCTGCAGAAGCTTCATTCACAAAGGTCTGAGGTTCGTTCACAACCGGATCGGCTTGGCTGATGCCAGGTTCAGCATCTGGCTCAGGAGCACCATTGCGTTGTTGCTGTAGCAGTCCAAGCAACCTGCAAACCACCATCAAAGTAAACACCACCAGGTTTGATGGAGAGTCACCATCACTGTCATGGCCGCCTGGCTGGCAACCTTGCACCTGGTGTAGGCTCAAGACGCTCAGGATGGCTGCAATCTGACCAACAACATTGCCCTTCTTCTTGTAGATACCAGCTGGGTCATCAACACCTTCGAGGTTCCCAGTCTGAACATTGTACATGCCCAAGGTTGACATCAAAGAACGCATTCTCGGAGCTGGCAAGCGTTTTGTCCCCACATCAGCTGGGTTCATACTGCCTGCTATTGAAGGCAGTCTCACAGCTCCTGTTTCGACCAAAGCCTGCAACCAGAGAACCCTGCAGGACAGATGTCGAAGACGACCAACACCACGTCTTTGCAAAATTCCACGGGCACCTGAACTGTCAGTGTACAATCATATCACTGTACGTTTTCCAGTCATCCAACTCACAAGGCGACTTAAAAGGATGGCATCAGAGGTTCCACTGGAGCATGCATAAACCTCTGCCTCTGCTGAAGTTAAAGTGATACCAACTTTTAAATGCGGCTGGAAGAAAACAAGAGACGATCGTCTGGAGCCACGGTCACTTGCCCAGTCGCTGTCTGTAAAGACTTCCAAAGCACATTCACCAGGCTCCAAGTCGTTGTAGTTGTGGTATACTCCAACGTTGCGCCCACGCCATTTGAGGGAGACACATAGCTCCTGATGGCTGGCCAGATAGGCCACAAGANTTGTGGTATACTCCAACGTTGCGCCCACGCCATTTGAGGGAGACACATAGCTCCTGATGGCTGGCCAGATAGGCCACAAGATGTCGTAGAACCACCATGTTTTTCTCTGATGGTCTGGCGCTGTAGGTGGCCAAGTAGCGCACCACACGCTGGCAGTGTGGCATGTCACATGCCAAGTTATGAAAAAAAAAAAGCGGCGGTCAGCTCTTTTTCACAGCTCAGACTTGAGCCAAACCACAACAGGTTTGACATCTTCTTGTCTTCTCTTCCTTTAGAAGAATGCAGAGTAAAACGCAGTGACTCTTCAAACGTTCTTAAATGTCTCAAACTACTTCAAACGAGTTCTCAAGCTTCCAAAAACGTTTTTCAGCTTCTCCAAATAAACAAGCTTCAGCTCAAACTCACAAATCACCCACAAAACGCCCTACAAAATCACCTACCAGCATCAAGTTCATAAGACATGGGTCAAACAGATCAGAAACACCCCAAAAACACAAAAACAAACGAAAAATCNAACGCCCTACAAAATCACCTACCAGCATCAAGTTCATAAGACATGGGTCAAACAGATCAGAAACACCCCAAAAACACAAAAACAAACGAAAAATCCATCCCCAAGCTCTTCCATGCACAAACTGGTTCCATTTGGTTCCAAATTGGTTCCTACCTGGTTCCTACAGTTCGATAGTTCACAGATCGGTTCCTACAAACTTAAAATGGTTCCTAAACTGTTCACAGGCACATGCAATGTTCCAAGATAGTTTACAAGATGTTCAAGTAGGTTCAAGGTGGTGCAGTACACTGTACATCCTCTCACCAAACTTTCACACCCCTTCTNTACAAGATGTTCAAGTAGGTTCAAGGTGGTGCAGTACACTGTACATCCTCTCACCAAACTTTCACACCCCTTCTTGGACAGTCGTACTGTACACCGAGGCGTCAAGGATTCCATACTCGTTCGTAAGCAACTAAGCTCTGAACTTTCATCAAATAAGTTCCAGGCATCTTCAACTAAGATCCCAACATAACCAATTGAGGTTCCAACATGACCAATTAAGGTCCCAGCTCAAGCACAGACAGCCTGAAAATTCATCGTTTATTTTATGGTTGCCCTCAGATGTTGGCTTTTTCCCTGGAGACTTTGGTCTCCCCTTTTGATGCCAACTGGGTATCATCATTGGGCAAACGGCAGCGAAGCAACGAAAAAGATCCAAAGACCCACAGAACATCTCCACAGAGACCCAAAGATGATATCCTGATCTGAATGCATACTTCCACATATCCACATGTAGGAACATGACACTGATTTCACAGAGTTTGCAACTGAAACCAAAACCAAAACAGGAACATGTTGTTTGTGTGAAGTTTCACAACGTTTCATCTTTTCATCATCATCTCACTCCACCTCAGTATTGGGAACCAACTTCACAACATCTCTCTGGACATGTCGTGTTGTTGGAGTAGTTGGGATAAACCCCCAAAGGGAGCTCATCCACCTCTCTGGACGTGGGTGNACTTCACAACATCTCTCTGGACATGTCGTGTTGTTGGAGTAGTTGGGATAAACCCCCAAAGGGAGCTCATCCACCTCTCTGGACGTGGGTGAGTGACCCGAATACCATTTTATTAAGGGGAAACTGACATCATGGCTTCTCTGCGGGGATGGCTGTGGTGTCAGTGTTTTGGGATAGACCCCCAAAGGGAGCTCAGCACCTTCTCTCCGGGGATGGGTGCTGGGTGACCCTAATCCACCAAAAGTANGTGGTGTCAGTGTTTTGGGATAGACCCCCAAAGGGAGCTCAGCACCTTCTCTCCGGGGATGGGTGCTGGGTGACCCTAATCCACCAAAAGTAGGATCATTCAAACAAACCACAACCAAAACAGAAACCACGTTTTTCAGTTTGTCGTTTGTCTGGAAGTTTGGCTTCTGAAACTTCTGTGGCTCAAGCCAACTGGAGGTTTGACTTCTGAAACTTCAGGGTATCTTGGAAGTTTTCTCAACTAAACTTCAACGGTTATCAGCCCAAAACCTTGGTAGCCAGAGCTTGTGGTAGCTGAGCTTGGCACCTCTGTCCTCCCAAGTTCCCACACAAGTGCTCTCTTGTTTTTGACGCACACTCCAAAAAGACCATCTGATCTGAAGATCGATGCATGCTATCTATTGAAGCACACTTGGCATAGAGAGTATTCTTTACACCTCTCCAATTTGCTGCGCGCACAAAAACAAAAGTCTTGGTGCAAGACCTTTCCATGAGGACTGAGGTACAGCTTAACATCCAGCTCTGTTTGACTGGCTGTCGTTCTGGTAGCCTTCATGGCCTTAGTTCCCAAAGTCTTGGTCAATCCTTGAAGCCTGTTGTCATAGTCCTGGATCTTCTTGTCCAGCTGCAGGTATCGAGAAAGTACCCAAACCAAAGAGGACAAGAGTACCACGATGATTAATACCAGACAATCCAGTAACCACATGGCAACGGCCCACAAAACAGAATGCAGTGAACGAGGAATGCACCCAGACTTGGACCAAATGACTGAACGATCCAAAGACTGATAAACAGTTCCAAGATTCCACAACTTCCCAAGTCAATTTCAAAAGATTCACAACTGATACAACTAACAACTAACAACGTTATGCTCCTCAGCTGTGGTGATCTCTTTTCATTTCTTTCATATGACTCGAAGTCATCTTCTCCTCTTGGGATTCTCTGATGATCACCTTTTCACAGCTTCATCATGGGAGCATCCTCCATACCTTAGTTCAACAGGTTGACAAGTGTTCCAACAACATTCCAAGAACTTCCAAGAGGCCACAAAACGTTCAAAGAAGTTCCAAGTGTCCACAAAAACGTTCAAAGAAGTCCCAAGTGTCNTCCAACAACATTCCAAGAACTTCCAAGAGGCCACAAAACGTTCAAAGAAGTTCCAAGTGTCCACAAAAACGTTCAAAGAAGTCCCAAGTGTCCACAAAAACGTTCAGCAAGATTTCAAAAGAGTTGCAACTGCAATTCACTGAAATGAAATTGTTTGACATGCCACAAGTTGCAAAAACCTTGAATTGAAATGACATCAAATGACATGAAATGAAATGAACATCACAAGACATCAACTATTGAAATCTGAAATCAATTGCAACTGACATGAACTGAAACAACATCACACGGGTTCTGCTGAACCCTTGCATTGACGACAGCTTCTGTTGAATGCAGTGGACGACAGCTTCTGTTGAATGCAGTGGACGACAGCTTCTGCAAAACATCAAATGCACAAACTTGGAAAAATGCAACTGTTGAAACAATGTTCAAATGTTCAAATGACATCCAAAATTCAAAATAACATGCAAAACTGTTCAAGCAACATCCAAAAACAACTGAATGCAGAAACGCTGAATGCAGTGCAGAAAATCTCCCTGCCAAGATCGATGGCCACTTCACGACGAGCTAGCTGGATCCAAGTAAACTGCAACAGATCCTATTCTCTACAGATGGTTTCTGTACAACCCAACTGAAGTGAACCTCGAGGTTCTATATACANTGGATCCAAGTAAACTGCAACAGATCCTATTCTCTACAGATGGTTTCTGTACAACCCAACTGAAGTGAACCTCGAGGTTCTATATACAGTCACTCTCTCTCAGCAGCAGCAGCTCTTCAAAGCTTCTGGCCCATGATCAGCTTTCTTTCTTGAACATAAAATTGCATACAAACAACTGCATTTCAAAAACAAACGGCTTCTGTCGGATGACCTTCAGGCGTCTTCAGCTCTTGCATTGGCAAAACAGATTTCCAAACTCAAAGCAAAAACGAAGTACAGCATTTGGTTTGAAACTGATTTGTTTGTCACTGGTTTCAAGGAAAAACAGAAAACGNCAAAGCAAAAACGAAGTACAGCATTTGGTTTGAAACTGATTTGTTTGTCACTGGTTTCAAGGAAAAACAGAAAACGACATGTTCACAGCAACTGCAACACGAGTATGTGTCAGCACATATGCATCCATGTGCACCTACTACTAGTTACAGTCAGACTTGGAAAATTCGAAAGCGAAACTATTCTGTTCAACATCGTCCAACAATGTCCAACAGTGACAAGCGAGACAAAGACGTACCGAAGAAAACGACGAAAAGAAGAACTCCCAAAGGAGTACAAAAGGACTCGCACAAAAGGTCGCAGACCCTCAAAACGGACCACAGACATCTTCCAAATCCGATCTGATGATCCACGCAGAAAACAGTTCCGAAGGCACAAAGACCTTCAACTAGAGCAAACTGGATTCCAAGATACGAATTCCTTAGCAAAATGCCGTTCAGCCACAAGCGAAAACAAAAGTCCTTAGCAAAGTGCCTTAGTAGGACAGCTTGTGTTCATGCAAAAACTCGAAAAATCCCTTACAATTCGCTGGATTTGGGGGTTTGGCTCTCCGACCCAGAAAACCGCATCAGATTTGCATACTCCCCTTCTTCGGAGTGCAGTGCCGCCAAACAAGAGCGGATCCAAGACAATTGTGAAGCGTTTAGTCCAGGGATAAGACCAACTTCCTTTTCCAAATGGAGCAACATCAGAGCAGTTTTAAAACTCTTAGTTAACCCATCGGAAGGATTACGTAGGCCTTCCACATGTTCCAANCTTCCTTTTCCAAATGGAGCAACATCAGAGCAGTTTTAAAACTCTTAGTTAACCCATCGGAAGGATTACGTAGGCCTTCCACATGTTCCAAAACCAAACTTTCACAAGGAATTGGATAAACTTTGCTCTCAACTCTATGTGGCGAACCCTGCGCAACAATCCTTCCATCTGCGCTATTGAGATGGCTGCCTTGGCATCATTTCGCAAGATNTATGTGGCGAACCCTGCGCAACAATCCTTCCATCTGCGCTATTGAGATGGCTGCCTTGGCATCATTTCGCAAGATCAAGGAGTACGTTCCCGTCAGTCGTAACGGTGTACCTAGCTCATCCAGCTCAATGCCTTCAAGGATTGTCTGCAAAAGAAAGGCCACAGCGATCAGTTCCTTGGAATTCTCTACCAAAGAGTACAGTTCAGCCTCTGCAGAACTAAGCGCAGGGACTTCTTGCTTACGCGAAAACACTTTCACGCAACACCCGCGATAAACCAGCACGCCTCCCGATACGGACGCCACATTCCATGACGCATCACAGTACCCTATGACCACGCATGGTTCTCCAGGTGGAGATCCCTCCGGTGATGGCATAACCTGCACGCGACGCAGACGCGTCAGCAGCCAGCACAGCACAGCACGCAAGCAAGCTTCAGAAGCAGCGGTTGGCTTTGACTGAAAACGCGCAAGGAAAGACACATAGAAACAAAGATCTGCTCTGGACAAAGCAGCCCAGGCAAGTTGTCCTAAAACCCTGCGGTATCGCGCCTCACCTTCCTGAGTTAATGCCTCATCACCTTCCTTTTCTTCCAAATCCTCCAATTTCGGCGGAACTTCTGTTGGTTTGAGCTTCTCATGCCAACTGTCCATGATGCCTACCATGTATGCCTCACTCACACCCAAACTTANNNCACCCAAACTTAAAGAAGACTCCCCATCCCTTTCCCGATAGATGGTTCTTCCCAAGAACTGGAGTACACCCTTCTTGAGTGCGGGAATCTTTCCCGTGAGCTTGATCTTCCAGATCCCCATGAGCTTTCGAAGAAACTCCTCTCCTTC